>JAQFYC010000039.1:0-107456 GCA_034694165.1 Tomocerus mixtus | reverse complement strand
GAAATTATATTGAAACGAAAAGTACATCAACATTAGAATGAAATCACATTGAGGAGTATAAAACTCCGGTCTATATTTATACTGAAAATGACACGAAAATGAAACGAAAAGCAAAATGAAAGCAGAAGTCTATAATGGGTCTAACTAAGCAAGTAAGAATTTGCACGGCTGTATCTAACAACTACTTAGAATATACTCTATTGCGGAGCTTGGACTACTAAATATGGTATGGTACATACGTTATTTGTTACACTTTGTATTTCGACTATAGTGAGCTAATGACATGGTTCTATTTATATGGAAAGTGAACGGAAAATCTATATAATATAATATGCTACGTTCTATTACATTTATTATAAGGCACATACCTAGTATATAGTTGTAAGAAATCAGGTCTAGAAAATTTATTTTATATTTTGACACTTTTTAGTGCATGTACATCCGTTTCTTGGTTTTTGGAAGAGAACTGTGTGCAGCCTTTTAAATTAAGGTTTGTGTGCTTTTGCTCCTTTAGTTTATTTGGATGTTCATGGTTTCCACCCATGACTATGACTTAGATTTGGCTATATACTTAGAGTCGATGAAAATTTATACTTTTGTGTTTTGTGTATTACACTGGTTAGTGTATCTGGATCAACATAATCCATTTTTGACTACAGAAGTTTGTCTTTTCATGTCTACAGAGGCAATGAAGAGACTAAAATTTAGTTACTTAGTTTCTCTGTATAACAGAGTTTTGTAATGTAAAGTAATTTCGGGGTAGTTAATTAGGAAGCATTAGCATTTGTATAAAATGCCAATCATTGTAATGCTATGTAGAGTTGTTGGTTGTACAATAGGCATCTGTATTTCGTAGTAGTTTACTTAAATGCCTATTTTTATGGTCAAATTACTATAAGTAGAAACAGATAAAAGGTTTAAGTATCCTTTTCCATTAAGAGAATTAGTATCTGCATAGACATTAGAATATTCTCTCGAATTTAGTTTATGAGTGAATACACAGAGTTACTGGTAATAATAAGGTAAAACTTAGATTTGGAAGTAAAAGAGTTGAGTTAGGTAAAACATTATGTAGGAGTAGGAGCTTTAAGTAGGAGCCTAGTAGTTTTAGTTTAATATAAAAGAACAGGTTATTGAATGGGGAATTCAATATAGTGGAGCTGAACGTGATGGAAAAGGAGATCGGGTTGGCTTTCATTGGTTTGTTTTGTGTTCCTAATGTTAAAGTCCGTCAGTCTACGAAGAAATGAAAGTACACAAAATGGAGAGGCCCCAATAGAATTCTATTGGATAGCTTTGATTAAAGCTTGTCACGCTATATACCCGAGTTTATTCTCGACCTTGGCTACATATTACTTTTACGGGTTTCCGAAAATACTTATCATCTTTTTCGTTGCTGCACAAGCACTAGCCCAAACTCCTCTACTCTCTTCAACAAAGAGAGAGTTCAAAGACGAATTGAGCGTAGCACGCGTCAATAAACTATTTCTTTGTCATTTTACTATTCAGCACACAACTGCGCCGATAGTTTTCAACTCTCAACCACAACAGTTTCCATTACACCCCTGTAATCGTTAAAAACTTCTTTAAAGATAAGACACTAGCACAATAATTACCAACAGCTCGTATAAAGAATGTAACGTAATGCAATGCAATAGAAGTCATATTATTATCACATCTTCAATAACACCATGAAAAAATAAAATTCTCATTTCCAAACCAAATTTTACAACTTTATATCTACTTATAGACTCAAAGTTACTAATTGTAAGTATCCGAATCTGTAGTAGTAGATACCTTAGGTATTTATAATTTATGAAGCATATGAGATAACCCAGTAAATTATTGTAGGCTTTTGTCGGCATTTATAAACGGGCTTAGCTTCACAGATGACGTCAAGGCTATCAACTGACATCCCATTCCCAAGGGATTATTTTCCATGACAAGAAGCATTGTCTTCACAAAATAAATCGACGACTCTATGTTGATTATATATCATTTACATATTGCATATGTGCTTAAACAGGCACACTCTGCTTATCCCACAAAATATATTAAGTTAACCTAAATCCATGGTATGAAGTTGAACTGTAAATAAAATTTTATACTGAAGTATTTTATCCAGAACTCTTTCCATTTTGGAAATACATGAAAAAAAATGAAGAAAAATACATTTAGCCGGTCCACTATATTTTTCAGCTGTTCACATATAAATAGAATTGAAAATAAGTTAATGGTTAAAGATTTGTATTATGTTTAAAAATATTATTTAAACTTCAAATAATCTTCGCTGAATCAGACGTTTCTAAGTAGTTAGGCTAACTACATCAGCTATGGAGCACATTTCTTGACAGAAAGTTTGTAGAAATATATTCCTGACTTTTCGCTAAAAGTCTACATGAGAAATGTTTGGAAGTTTCCTAATACAGCAATGCTCAGCCAGGTAAATAATATATTTTGCAATAAGGCCAAGTCTAGTGCGATAAGCTATTGTACATTATTTATTATACTATAGATTGTTGAAATGGTACCAATATATACTTAAATATAGATTATAAATAAACGGCAAAATAATATAAAGTCTATTCATTTATGTATTGTGTAGTGTAGACGGTATACCTAGTTAGTTGTGGAACAACTGCGTCTCTAGGTGTTTCGTGTGAACTCATACGATTCTAATTTGTTGTTACAGAGTACGCCTCACTACCACGAGATAATAATATTATATGTTATTGTGTGTAGCTTTCGTTAGGCATCTACAGTATAGCGAACGTAGATTAAACCGGCCGGCGGAAGCGCCTTAAGAAAGTGTAGTGTATTTAAGACAGCTACTAAGTAAAGTCAGAATGTGAATGAAATTTCCCCGCAAAGACAAATGCCCATGGAATGCAAATTCGGGCAGGAGCGGCGGCATTGCATTGCACGGCATGCTCTGGAGCTTTCGCTTTTGAAATATATGAGAAAAGAAATGACAAGAGTTATTTGCAGTAGTAACGAAAGTAGTAAGTAAGTAAATGGAAAAATGTAAGACTCATGATAAAATGTTTGTAGTTGAGGAACACAATGTAATTTGTAGGATAACCGTAAAACTACTCACTAATCCTTCCATCAGAAGAAGAAATAGAAGTAGTAAGAGAACCTAGCGTAGTAAAGTAAACTAACGTAACGTAAAACGTAACGTAAAGGTACGTTACCTCGGGAAAATGCTCTTACTTGCATACTTCGGAATAGAAAGGTGAAATATATATACGAAAATGCAAACTTTGGGTTTTTATCATTATCCTAAATAAATATGAAGTATGGCCGTTGCTTTCCTTGTTACAGAATAACTAAGCTTGCTACTACGACTTCCTTTTCATATACATCATAATCATAACTTTAACTAACAATAAGATGAGGAGATAGCTCCTGGAATGCTACTGCTACTGCTCTGCATACATACATAAATAAATACTGTATAAGAACGAGTGAAGGAAGGATAACTTACAATAAGTAAGGAGATACATAATATAATGTATGCCTTGTACTATATTATGTTACAAAGGTATCCCTACTGAACTCCTAGCAACTAACTACTCTAAGCTATAAGTTTAAGTAAGTATTCCAAGTGCTAGTACTAAGGTAAGGCAGAAATGTGTAGTGAAACGAAGCGAAACAACGCAAAACAACTCTAGTTTGGAAAACTATACAATTTCTTGCAGAGCGAGAGAGCGGAGGAAGAGGAGAGCAAATTCAACTCTCTCTCTCTCTTTTGCTCATTTCAACTTGAACTGAACTGAATGCCTGGAACGAGGAGGAAGGACGAGAACTCGAGGGCACGTTACATTAAACAATGTGCCTTCGTGAGTGAACTGTAAAGTTAAGCCAAGTTGTGTAAGTGTAGCTGGCATGGCATAGCCTCCTAGCCTGGCCTGGCGGACTCTCCTCTACAATATTATGAGCTAGGGCTTCAAAGTTAGGTGTCATGCTAATAAGTACACTTTTGTATTAGACACAGCTCACATATTAAAAAAGGATTTTCTGGTTACTATCCCTTCCATCTTCGAATGCAATTCCTTAGTACTATAAGGATAAGTATCTACTGAACTGCAAATGCTATAGCGGCACAGAGAAAGAAAGAAAGTCGGAACAAACCTTTCGGAAGAAGATTCCCAAAAAACTACCAGCTCCCGCTGCTGCTCAACTAAACTCTAACTCTTCTGACTGACAGCCTAGGATCATAGCTAACTAACTATTCCCCACTACATACTAACTAGTACAACACTACAGCCTACGTCATTCAAACAACTAATTGAACTCCTTCACATTAATTCAACTTCCATGCACTTTTTATTTCGTCAAATTCCTATTTTCACATTTTAGAACTCTCCTATCTCATCTCGAGAAGAGTTATCCCGACGCGGCTGCCTTAGCTCAAAGTGAAAGTCGAAAGTAGTATGTTTAAAACTATTGTATCATCACTTTTACAGTGTAGCAGCAGCATCCTTCTCATTTTATAAACAAGCATAAAATCGCCAACTACATTTCTTCTCATCATACATATGCCACAATACAGTACCTATGTATGTCCTTCTATAATTGATGCACAAGAGCCTACAGTTCTTTACAACGCACAAAAATAAAGATCAATATTGGCACAAGTGAAATTTCAATTATGCACAAATGCTAAAAATTATATTTTTCCAATGGAACATAATAATATTATTCTTTTACATATAGTTGATACAATCAACTTTTACAGTTGTACGTAAACACATGTAGGTATTCTTTTTTAATTGTGAAAACTGTAATCAGAGTAAAAATACTATAAAAGTAAGAACTTATCATTGTCCAGAATTGTTTAAAGAGAAACTGTACTAATGAAATATATATTATTAAGGCTTTTTTCACAAATATTGTTATTTTCCAGAGTCATGCTTACTATTCTATTAATCTTGAGCATTTCGTGTGAATAGATAATTAAAATTGAATACATTTGTAAAGATATTACTAGTATAAGGAGTGATGGCCAGCCGAATGTTACATTATGTATCTGGGAATTGGGATAATCTGATGGGTAGGCACGGGCACGGGTCATATAAAAAGGTAGTAATGGCTCCATTTGCTACACTATCGATTGCGAATGATGGAGAGAAAGCTGAGTGAAAGTGGGAGTCTGAGTCTAGGAAAGGCCTTAAGAAACAATGAAAAGAAAGTCTGAGAAAAGTTTTTGTGTGTTTTTTTCAGCGCACTTCTTGAATTTGCACATAGTGAAGAAGTATCGGAGAGAATGAAAGGAAGAGAGCGGACTGTGAGCTGAAAGAAGAACCCCGCCGCCAGGCTACGGCTTGGAAATCTATAGACAAGACAAACCTTGAATCATTCTCTGGGACTAGCAGAAAGTATAGAAGGTTATCTCTCTCTAATTCCTCTAGTGGTATGTATGTAGTATGGATGGGCTATGCCTAGGGAAGCGAAGAAGCAAGAGAAGACAGTCATTCTACTTACACAGAAAAGAGAAGAAGAAGAAGAGCCCAAGTTATCCGATGCATAGATATTGAATCAGAAAATCTTTAATCTTCGAACTCCATAGCAAATATTTCTTGAAAGAGATTTTCTTCGCTAAGCAAGGCAAGATCCTTGCTTCTCTTTCTCTCTTTCTACATACTATGTCTCCAAAAAGAAGAGACAGACGAATAGGGGATTTGAGTGGAACGTAACTGCTTAGCTCAACTGGACTGGTCTGGTCTGGTCTAGCCTTCATGGCATACAGCATTCTCCGACTAACTAACTTCAAAGTTCTAGTCACTAAACTAAAGTGGTAGTGGTGCATATAGAGTTGGGTTCTGTTGTGGAGGATGGGAAAGAAAAGGCAAGCCCTTGGGCTTCTCCTAAGATAGATATTTGTAGGAAACATAAATATATACATATCTGCACATAATGTACATAGAGTAAGTCTAGATATTTAGAGTTTGCATCTCTGTCGCTCGAAAGGGGACACGGGATCTTTACTCTTTACATAAGATCTATAAGATCTAAACTCTAATAGTCCTTTAGTCATCTCATATATCAGTACATACATGCGTTACGAAACTTCTATAAGATAAGCACATTAGTACATAAGTGAAGTGTGGCAAAGAAGGCTCTCTCGCTCAATATATTTATTCAGAGAGATAGAAATGCTTCCTGAGATAGACGTTTTTCCACACGAGGCGACGACGCTCCCATTACCAAGCCAAATGAACAGAGTATAATATTTTTCTTAGAATAACTTCCAATGTGATTCCGTGCAATCACTCAAATCCGGTGTGTCTCCCCGGCTTGTCACAATCTCTCAAAAAAATCTTTTTATTCCAATAAAGTCAGATGTTTTCAGAGTCTCGCTGCTTCTCCGCTATCTTTCTATCTATATACTATCTCCAAACGTGCCACACTTTTTACAACAGAACAGAACACCAACTAAACCCAACCACACCACACCATACACACGAGCAGAGCCGTTTTCCTTTATGTTACGTTATTCATTCACTCAAGGCAAGTCGACCAAACCGCTAGCTCTCAGCGTTTTGTCATATTCTCTCCTGTCCTGCCTTCCTTTGCCTTATGTGAGTTTTGGCAATTGCTCAGGTTAAGTCGTTCATTCTCAACTAATTCAAATAATGCTTTCCCCATCCATACCACAGTAGAGGAACTCGGAATTAAATCTGTCCCGACCGACAAATGTGATGTGAAGTACACATGTGCCCATCTAAATTGTATCTCAAATGTTAAAGGTAAATGTAATAATACTCACATCACACTAAGGAATCCCTATTATATCCACATACCTATAAAACTATAATTGCATAACTGCGTTGTAGCTTTACATAATGGTATTCTTTATAAATTTCATAGGGATATGTACAGATATTTTACTACTAGTAGTTAGTAGTTACATATATGAAATTAGTGTAGATAGTAGATTATAGTAGAAAGATAGAAAGATACCAGATTAACTAATATAACATACACATAGTACAAACTAAAGAGAATGAATGATTAAAGAAAAAGGTACAGTGATGGCTATAACATAACGTTACACAGTAACATCTCTGTTCATCAAAGCTTTCCTCTCAGCATCATCAACATGATAGAGAATTTTCATTCGTTAACATGCCCAAGTGTGACATGAAATTATATCTAGCTATCATATTTGAGTTCTGTTGGATACCTCGCAGCTGTCAGGGAATATGCATATCTACTACCTATATCTATATACGTAGCTTATTTAGATACTCAACAGAGCAGCAAATATAAAAGATCAATCTGGCCTTAACTTAAGTAAGTTCATATGAGCCCAGACCAAACTATAAGTAAGTATACACACCAACCAACAGAACAGTCAGCGACAGATACAAATACGGCTCAATGAAATATATTTGTGCAGCTCTACTTGGTTTCTTTCCCATAATTCATTCAAGCCTACAAACTGGATCTCACTCACTCCCTATAACTTATCTTTCCTCTACACTACACTACATAGCATACCTATAAAGATTTACTTCACAAAATATCGCATCCATTTACTACTTTACTTACCTCTCCATAATATACAGAGTCATAGACCTACCTACTCTTATGTATGTACACTACTGATCGTCAGAACTGGAACCAAAAAAGAAAATCAAGGCTCTCAGCCTTTTCTACCATACTGTACTATTTATTAGAGTAGAAGTCAGAAGTAGTTACATAATAAAAGAACTTTCATCCCAAACATATCTCTCAACATTAAAATCTCTCATCCCGTCTCAGTCCCTGAACATCATTTACTAAACTATCTAACTGCACAATTACTGGTCAAGTACAGAGACGCTATTATTCAAATGTTCAGAGCTAAGTGAATGCAAGTGCAGCTATGATATTATGTAGCTATTCATACCAGACATATTACGCACATTATTAGAAACAGAGGTTAAAAATAATGTTTCATAAGTAAAAATAGAACAAAGAGAATACTTTCAAGTGCTGAAGTGCTCATATATTTAGGTGTAATTAAAAACACAAGAGCTGCTTCTTCGTTTACTACAGATAAAGCTGAGCTAACAGAAGCTGTCACTAATTTAATTGCTTAAGCATATTTATACGAGTAGTTACCGACAACAAATAAAATCATTGTAAGGTCGCCCATACTTATTTTTAGTTCTACTAATTTGCGTTCCATTCTAAAACTTCTAAAACACGAAAGCAATGTTAGAGTTAGTCCCCACACTGCTGCATACAAAATTGTAGTAAAGATATTTAATGTTTAGCAATTATTTGAGAACCGTACTTCAATATTCAACGCTGTTAAAGTAATATTAAATCTGATAAAATTAATATATTAAATTTTATCTACCAACATCTAAACAAAACACGTTTTTTTACATATTTATAAATTGTTTTTGCACCTGTGGTGTTCTACAGTTGTCAATTACTAATGTAGAATACCGTATGGGTTACAGTATCACGCAGTAAATTAAAGTTCATTCGCTTTTTTAAATTCAAATTGTAATGTAGCTATGAATGAGAAGTGCAAAATTTAGTGTATGCTGTGTAACAAAAAGGGGTGCATTTATTCGACTCAAATCCCTGTCAATCTGTTCAGAAATGTGGCAATAGCAATAAATTGCATGCATTTCAATAATTATATTGTCATTAGTTTAATATGACTAAGGAATTGCAATTTGACATTCAATGTCTACAGGGCATTAGAGAAATGAAAACATTATTATGTCTAAAGGCAGGACCGGCCAGGACTCATGGCTATATTTTGACAGAGACAAACCACCTAATTTCAGAAAGTAGATATTTGTTCCTTATGTTATTATGCTGCGAGAAGGAGCCTCCCACTCCCACTGCGAGAGCAACCTAAAAGTGAGAGTAAAAGAAAAGAAAGCAGAAAAGCCGGGATGGAGCCGATTTAGTGAAAAATATAATTTCGTGACCTCTTGACGGGCTACGCAAATGCAAATGATGCAAGTCACGCAATGTTATATGATTTCAGTATATGTACATTAGGAACATGTGAATATTTACAAGATTTTTAAATTCTTTTGCCCACCTGGGTAAACCAGTAATACCTTTGCTCACTATAGTTTAATTTAAATCGCAATATTTTGTAGGATAACGGAGGTAGTGAAAAAACTTATAGTGTGTGGTCAAAAACGAGCTTTTCCACTTTATTGGAAAAAAAGTATAGTGCTACTAATTCAAAAAATATTTTGCCATTATAAATTTTTTTAGTCTGATGTGTAAGGCCAATGTTAGTTAAATACGCAGCATGCTCTTTTTACTTTTTGCCAGCTGAATTACATTTATTTTGTGTCGTCACAAGAAGTCTCTCTCTCCACTTTTGCTTTTCTTCCTACGTAATACGAGGTAATTGCGATTATATGCTAAGCATTTTGTACCCAGTAAAAGGCAATTACATTTGCGCCTGTACCAAATGCATTCTACATACTTATAAACTTATACTAGTAGCAGTACTGCTATATTATTGCCAACAAACACATCCCATTCATTTTACTCATTCGCATAGTCCTCATTGTACACCTGCTTACTTATATCACGCAACTACATATTTAAAAAGTAATATATATAATGCATGTATGCATAGTATATGCAAAGTACCTATTGCTCTACTACTAATATTACAGTAGATAGTTTAATTTTCTCATACTGCGTCTTATGGCTTTAATGTCAGACTGCTAGTCTCAAAGCCTCAAGTCTGTATACGTTACTACACTACTGTTAGCACTTAGGTAGGTATATTCGTTATTCGTCTCCTGCTTCATACGTTATGTACAGATTTCAGAGATTTCTGCGAATTAGTTGTATGAACGTTGTCGCTTTGTCTTGGTATGTTGGATTGGTTGAGCTGACTCGACATTGCAGCGACACACGTGCTACATGAAGCGAAATGAAATGAATCAGTTAAAAATGACAAAGATTACCGAAAGAGACAGAAACTCACAAACACATTAGCAGAAAATATTTTTTCATTTCCGTCAACTCAAGCTGACTTCATGGCTCAGTGTGATGACTGCAACGCATATTTAGAATATGCACCAATTTAGCATAACTGAATGCTTTTTAACAGCATGGCGTAGTAAAGTCTGTCCATAATACATATTACCGTATTTACTAAATACTTACGCTTCCGTACTATATTGTATACAGCAAAGCACGGCACAATGTGCACCAGCACACGCTCCAACAAAATAAACAAGACATTTTGTTTCTAATGAGCAATGGAAATTTTGGCTTCCAGAGAAAGTTTCATTCAATATCAGTATTAGTAAGATACCAACATAATGTGCTAGATTGAAAAGGTCACAATCCTAATTGCAAATGCCATTTAGGAATTGAAAGAAATATTTATACATCAAAAAGACACTCTTCTTGGTTTATCTAACGTACGTGACCCAAAAAAGAGGCGAAAAAAATAAAGGTAAAGGGTGTGTGTTACTAGAACCCTAACTCAAACAATTTTTCTCGAGAAGTTAAGAAAGAAGATTAACTATCGCCGATTATTTTGTCTATTCTGAGTAATGCGCAGTATATCCGAGCATACATAAGAGTAGTGGAGTAGATAAGAGTGTGTTGTAATATTTACATGTCTGGTGGCTAGTGTCATTCTAATTTGAGCCCCTATGCATGTCAGTCAGTTAGCTACTTGCGCAATTCTACAATATAGCGACTCCTCTAGTATATCCTTATACAAATATAATATTATATAGAGCACTACCTTCACCAGTTTGCTCTACATAAGTATAGTACAGCCATCGGAATTGAAAATGAATGCAATGCAAGCGAAGGAAGCAGTTGTGTCGTCTCGTGTGTGTGTAATGTGTATAGTATAGGGTTCGTTCTGTTTGATTGACGCTTTTTGGTTTCCAAGCTTACTACTACTGTCACGTTGAGTCGACTCGACGACGCTCGTCATAATAATACTTGTATGGGTACAAACGAAATATATAGGAATGAGTTGAGTATTATTGGATACATATGCATATAGACGCTGCACCGGTGTTTTCACTCACAATCCAATCCCATCACACAGAAAGAACAGAAAGAAGACAAGACAACCCGAAAAAAGAGCTCATCAGCAAAAGCTAAAGGAAGGATGCATGGTAAAGTAAAAGTATGTGTGTGTGTAATGTATGTGTAGTAAATATGTATGTATGTTATGTACAGATACTTAAGCCTTTAGCTATGTAGTCAGTCTTCCATTCCCATTTCAAATGACACTCGAGTAGGCAGGAGACAAGGCAAATAACTTATTATGACTGGATGAGAGTAGAGACACTGAGAAATTCTAATAGGTATTTATACCTAGTAACACTAACACAGAAAGAGAGAGACACCACATTATTTTCTATTGTATGGATGTACTTCTAAGTTCTAACAGTATGTCTGTCTCTTCAGTTACTTAGCGAAGTAGACGTACATACTATTATATACATACTAAATAAAAACACAGAACTTAGAGCAAGGTATCTTAACTAACTATTATAAACACAACAACAACAATAATAAACTACGGATAGATAGATATTTGCTATATTGTACGTAAGTAGTATTTGTTATCAGTCGTACTTGCACTTAAACAATGTACACTCATTCTCAGTTAACTTAAGGAATTGCATTATCTGTCTTTATGTGTGTAAACTGTAAACCTAAAGTGTAGTCTACCTACCTACATCACATAACATCGCATTACATTACATCTCCGAAGCTTACTCAACTTTAGTTTCTTACGTTAAGTTAAGTTAGTCTCCCTCATCTCATCTGATCTCATCATGAAGTGAGCATTTACATGTTAAATATGTATTTAGAGTATATACACAGCGACGAGTAAATCTGGCACAAGTTAGTGATGCAATAACACGAAAACATCTTTCTATCTCTATCCTCTCAGAATCCTTATCTTAAAACTAATTAAGAAAGTAATCATTGGGCTCATTAACTTACCTTTGGATGAGCTCTCCTTGGGAATGCTACTTTTGGGTCAATCTGTAAACACAAAATAACCATAGTAATCATCTCCTTTCAAAATAAATGTGTACATTCTTATGATAGTTACTTTACTAGTATAATACATATTAAGTATAAACAACTTCAGTAGAGTTGTGGGTAACTTATAACACTCAACTAACGGCAAAAATACATATTTACTAAATTACACTCACGACAACTAAAAGAAACGGGAGGGGATAGTTTAGTAAACTATAGCATTGTTAATACTTGCATACCATTTTATATTTACATAAGGAAAACACATAAAATACTATTTAAAATATGTACCACCATTTGTGCTTAAAAGACAAGGTGTAGTAAGCATATCTGTAATAGTATGTATAATTATGCAGTATCTTTATACCTACATATTGCAATAGTGTTTAGATATGGGTAACATAATTAATATCATTTTCTTACGCATCCACTCCACAGAACATTTAACATTAACGGTAAGAATAACAATGTTCCATAAGTAAATGCATTAAGTCATTATACAGCAGAGTTGGTAATGGTAGGATAGGGCGATAGAGGTAATGTACTTTCTACTTAGGATGGATGGAACTGAAAATAACAAAAGCAAAACAAACATTAACCAAAGGAAAGTTAACGTGAGTAAGTAGGTATAAAGATATGCATTTATGTGTAAATACTTATATAGGTAATTATTTTATAGTTAGATAAAGTGGATTGGTATGTAGCCAAAGTAGGTAGGAAATTTAGAACTAGTTTCCGTTGAACCAAGGCATAGGCATCCCCTGCCATGATAATAAGTAAAGAACAGTAGTTAGGGTATTGTATGGTATGATTATAACCTGCTAGTGCCAACATGACCGTGTCACTGCACATTTAGTAATGACTAGCAGTGCAAATAAATTCACTTTTATGTGTTGTAATTCTCGGTATCTTTGATGCTTCCTCTCGGCAAATTTCTTCTCGTCGGATTAGAACAATTTATGTAGATTTACACTCGATATATGATCAGATTAACATCTTTGGAGTCCTGGTGTGAACTTAGAGCCATCATACATTATGTATCAGAACACAGAACCTGTTTCTTCGATGTGCTACCGGAATTTCGTTCAGAGAAATGGCAAGGCAAGCAATGTGTTGAGTGAGTTCCTATGATGGTCTTCTTATCTCACTCTTATTATATTATTATACATCTTATAGAGACCCTGTCTATATATTTGCCTATGATACTATATATTTATATAAGAATTTAAGTCAAGTTGAACTATATATCTATTGTTATTAGCTAGCTAAGGGATTAAATAGTGGTTTCACTTCACCTCGTGCTGCTAAAACTAACAGCAAGCTTGCTTGTTAGTTCCACATTATATTTTCTCAACACAACACATGTAAATATGTATGTATAACATTTTTACACAGATATAATAGGTAAACAAGGGATGTCTAACGTAGGTTCTAGTTCTACGGTTGTACGTGTCCATTCCCCACACAGCAATATCAAAGCAGACACTTTCCGCAGATACTATTTCAACATCTCTGGAATTGTGTATTTATGCAATAAACTTATGGATACAGCTCGTGCCCCAACATCCTGATTACTTTCCTCGACTTTCATCCATTTTACAAGTCTAATTGCAACTTTAGACTCATCCCACTAGTTACATGAACATGAAAACTGTGCTCAGTACCAGAAGCCGGCGCCGGCTTTGCCGTGCCGGCGGGACGCCGTACGTCGAGGCAAAATTGACGTTTCCGCCGCCGATAAAAATGCTCGGCAGCCATTTTGACGCCGCCGTCGAAGCTAACCAGCACTTAATACATTGCCGATAACGAAATCAGGCGGCGATATCGGTGCGCCGACAATTTTTCCGATGATTAAAAAAATTTGTAACCCCGGCGAGGCATTTCTCTCGGCGTCGGCCTCTGCTCAGTACACTGCAGATAGACATACACAAGGATCCACTACGTAGATGCACGATATCATCTTCACTACAGGAAATAGCCTCCCAGGAAGCTAGCTAACTTGCAAACCATTGAAACTCGGTACACAAATTCCAGGAATTCACATTCACATATGTGGCATAGCGAATTTAAACTGCCTACTGTCTAGCCTAGCCATATCCCTACACTCACTCCCCAAATAACGTTTGCATTAAGAGAATAAGCCTAGCGAATTCATTTAAGTTCTTTGATTACATTACGCCAGTTAAATAATATGTCAACAACATAATTGTTCACACTCACACTATACGCTTTCTCCTAAATGTTTTATTAATTTTCGTTATACATATAATTTTATTCTGCAATAAGGATGGGCATTAAAGGTTGTTCAGAATCGACATTATATTAAACATGAAAGTACTTATGCTTTAATGTTTCCGAAGCAGTGTTTAAAATTAAGATAACAAGAGTAATTATAAAGCCAGGGGAAATATTCTACCTGCAGCTTTATCTTGGTGGCCGCTACTAAATAAAAAATAGCTCACTGAGTTAGTAATGCTTCTGTCTTATATGTTTATCTGTGTGTAGTGGGAACATAGCGATTATTCAATAGTTCTAAAATTAATTTTGACGCTAACTTGCCGTAAATGTAGTTTTCTTGTGAGGACCTGAATTTCTCTGTATGTCTACTACATGAGACGAAGACTTGTTTTCCACAAACACTTTCCTCAGCAAAACAACATGTATTTACTTAGCTTCAGTGTACTAGTGACTAACAACTCTTCTAATTTCATCTTTATAACATTTTGAGCCGTGTAGAAGTGTTTAGCACTATAAGTAATCTGCCTATATATATGCAATTTCTAACGTTTGTCCATAATAAATATTAGGCTTTTAATTTTTTTGATAAAAGTCATTATGTTAGTATTTATTGATAAGGTAAACTAGATTTTCTTCCTGTTTCTGATATCTACTTAGCTTTGGGAAACATTACTTGCTGCTTTTATATATTATATCCTGTATGTAGGCGATATACGTGTGCATATTAGCTAAGTGCTTATATTTGCACGGAAGACAAAATGTTGTCATTAAGCGAATGTCGCCGAAGTGTTTAAAATGTTTCTCCTGTAAATAAAATAACCTAGGTAAGTTTACCTAGCCCATATGTTATTATACATTCATTTCATGTCTCGCATTCATAAATTTATAGCTCATCAAAGCTTCATCTGTGTTCCGTTCGTAGAAAGCTGACTGTGTAGCTCTTCCTGTCCTGTCCCTGATGTAAAATGCTACCTAGCTAACTCTGTTTCTGGGGTGTAAAGCCAGTAAGCAAATATATTTATATCATAAGAAGATTCAGTCAGACAAGTCTATGTATCTATAGGTACCTACTTAAAATGTATCAGGTAAAGGTACGTATGTAAAGTAAAGTACACAATATTTAAGTAAGTATAATGGATCTTGCTTATGATATGTGTGTATTCTTCCCTTTTCTTGTTTTCCTAACCAAGTTGAGTAGTTTAAATTTTTTTGTTGTGTTTACGTCACAATTATCTTCTTTGGTTCTGATGCTTTGGCGTCTCGTCTTGTCTACGACTTGAAAATGTATCCACTTATTTTCTTAGGTACCACATAGTTAATGTTTTTAATCTCCTCACCTTGTCATACGATACCATTGTGTTGCTCCCTCCTATCCTATCTTCCCTGACAATACCAAGAAACATAATAAGTATTGTTCATCTACATATACTCAGGGTTCTGTATTCACATAACTTTTCATCTTGTGTTGATACAATATTTAATATATTGTACTTTCAAGAACTATATTATTTTCAACTGTTGTAATATTATAATATCTCAATTGGGATTTGATAACCATGAGATTTTTTCTACTAGAACCAAAGACAACGGTCCTAACGACAAAAACCACACCTATCCAGCCCATATCCAGCCTATCTATTATTGATAAACATACCCATTGTTTTATTGCTTCTTTAAAATATGGTAAAACAAGGAAAACACTGTCGGAAGTGTAAATATTGTTTTATATACATGTATACCATAAAAATTAGATTTACACTTTAGTTGATTGTGAGTTTCAATCTATAATAGATTCTAGAATTTCCAGATTTAGCTGGAATTGATACAATAAAAATGATTCCCTAGGTTTTCTTTCTATTGTCTATTGCTCCTTATATGCGTCATACAAATTTGGTACACATGTACTGCGAATGAATAAAATCTACATTTACTTGAACTTGTATATGTATGCACGGTGGTATTAGTAAAAAAGTATACACGATAGAGGAATTAAGAAACACCGAAAAGTGCTGTGTCTCCACAGAAAGATATAATCTGAATCCAGTCCCCTGGCGCATGCATGCGTATCATCACAGCTTTTCATATCCTCCCCTACTGACAACTGACTTGTGTTACATGTAACTGACCGAAACACCTTTTTGGTTTTCTTGAATCAATTGAATGACTACCAAAGTCGAAATGTTCCTTTCCTACTAATACTACAAACACTCCTGCATATGATATTTTATTTAAAGAATGAAATGTAAACTTGGGAACATGGTGCACACAGGGAGACAATACAGTAGCTACATTTCAACTCAACCTACCTCATTTCCTATGCAAATTCTATAAATACAAATCCAATTTATGTATAACATAGAAGTTTATGTACGTAGGCATAACATGCAACCTGCATATATAAGTAGTTGCTGTTTCCCTTTCGAATGTTTACGAAATCAATTGACAATTATATACCATAATGACATTTGCTGTCAAGTCTTACATAACTCTCAGTAAAATAATTATACTATTGTATGCTGCAGTTTTAAGAAAACCATTTTTATCAAGGTCATTGATACGTACATTGGTTTAATGTAAATGGATTTCTTTAACATTATTCTAATTCTAATCGCTCAGCAGGATGCAGTACCTAAAGATCCTTTACGTGAGCATTTCATGACAACTGAGAAGGAGCATGATATAATTGTGGGAAATAATTGGTTTACGGTTTGTACATATTAATATAGCGTACAGTACACGAAATATATAACTGCTAAAGGTAAATACTTCTCCGACTTACTGAATTTTTAACGTATTAGTGGTAACCACATTGCTCATTGATATTTTATGCAAATATTTTATATCGGGGAGTTGCCTAACACAACTCAACTCCTAGTTTTTATTTAAGTTAAGCAAATCTGATATTCTAGCCAACCCAGTGGGTCTTAGCTAGTCTAGTTATTCATGTCTAGTCTAGTTAGGGAGGGCAAACAGTTAAAACACTTCTATTAATAATTCATATCTGCCACCCTACATTTGCGTTAGAATTCTATTAACTTTTATTCTCTCCTGCTACCTTCAAATTATCTTTTTACTCATCTTAAAGTTTCCACATTCGACCTTTCATAACCCTTGCCACTTATTTTGACAGATTTTCCTCCTTTCATACACTTAGCTCACAAAAACTGAATATTGTAACAAGAGACTGTAGGCACATGTTATGCGATCGAATTTTAATAACTTACAATAAATCATGCCATGTTCATGTAAAACACGATAGGTACTTCTATTTGCCAGGAAGTAGTATAATTATGCAGTACATATCGCACCACTTATTTATTGGATATGCTAATTTTCATGAGGCGCAAATAAACATAGGTATAGTAGTGTAGGTACATATCTATCTGTCAACATTGAATCTATTGTGAAACAAATGAATTATTAAAGCAAATCTTGTTATGACGAACGGATGTTGCAAAAATGCCCATACATCTACCTAGCACCTCAATAAATGCAAAGGGTTAAAAAAGTAGAGTACATAATATTATGAATTACAAATGAGCAATTACAATTTAAAAGTATCTGCAATACGGGAAGCTGCAAAATTTAATCCACACAAACATAATCATCAGAGTCCAAAATATTAGCAAATCATATTTTATTGATCCCGGTATATCCGCTTTAGACACCATAAATATTTTGTTAACAAATCAAACCTACGTTTATGAATAGCAATTTTGATAATAGATCATTCTTATATAATGCATAAACAAAGATTTACATTGAAACTAACTGAGTAAACAGCGCTAAAGTTGTGGACTAAACTAACATACACTATTCATGGAAAACTACATTACTGTTTAAAAGGTCTTATGACCAAAAAGTTTGTAAAGCTTGGTTTTGAGAATTCAGTTTCAATTAAATTAAGCAGCATTTCTAAATGGGCATACCTGTATTGTTAATTATTTTTGGGGAATCGAAGTATCGTATGCAGTGCTAATGACCTAGATATTTCGTGTGCCCCTTTTATGACTGTTATTGAGTAGTTTATAAAGTTCTTTTGATATTTTATCCATGATTTTGGAAAATGTCTTACAAAAAAATAATATCAGGGCTTTGACTCTCTAGGAATTACTATTACTACGTGTAGGCAATGAGGACATGAGGAGATGTACATAAGGCACTCAATGACTATAATTACTATCGTATTTACTTTCACAAATTCGTCTTAACAATCTAAAATTCGACGTTATCTATCTTCATTTCATGATTGATCATCACCATGACTCATAAAAATTAATAAGATGGAAAGTGGGAAACTATGTTCTTCTAATTGGTAGACTTAATTATACCAAAATCCTTTTAGACAATTTATAGATACATATGAGATATATGATATATGTATAGAGAGACAATTTTAATTTAGCTTTAATAATATAAAATAGCCAAGGAAATATTATCTCATTTAATTAGTATTTTACAGCATTAACACTTATGACAATTTTATAGCTTCGAAGCAATTAAAATTGGCTAATTGTATTATTTGTTGCTTTCGATGTGAGAGCCCTTTCTTATTAAGTGGTTGAGAAACCACTTTATACGAATGATGGTGCTGTCTGTCTGCCAGTGTCTTTTTCTGCCTATAACTTTTGAACGGTTCAACTTTTTGAATTTTGTTTTCAGTTTTTAAGTTAATAGTAGAGTAGGTTATAGCGAAGAACTGTATTAGTTTTTGAACCAAATCGGTCACAACCCTATGGAGTTTGGCTACGTCCACTTACTTTTTAAATAGAAAAATATGGTAATTGGGGCATCTTTGAAAAGTTGTTGCTATAAGGAATCCAAATGTGAATCTCAATTTACCCCAAATATGGGGCACTGTGGAATTTAGTGAGAATTTAGTACGAAATGGATCTAATATTTCATTTAAGCTATTTTCACAAAACTTGTAGCTTAGTAACACTATTTAGCTTAACCACTTGGTTACATCCGTTTTGAAATGGTTTATTGTGAAACGTATCTGTAGTTAGCCAGATATGCCATTTTGAGTTCATTGCGCTCACAAGATATTAAATGTCCTTATCTCGTATCATCTGTAGTAATAAATCATAGCACAGTGTGCTTAGTAGAAAATTGATATTTCTTGAATTGCATTTAATCTGTCTTTTTCAGTAAGGAAATGTTCTTAAATATGTGCACTTAAGTATATGTGATTACTAAAAATGTTTATTACACCTGTGCAGGCACTACAATTTGTAATTTATGTATAAAAATAGATTGCGCAAATCTCTTCTTACATTCCCAATATCTACCTGCATTACACAGCTCAATTTAACTGAGTTGCGATGATTATTTCACAAAAGGAGTAATGAATTGCCAAAAACTTGAATGAAATGCTCCTCTGAAATATGCACACTGTTTCTAAAAGTTTGTTCAATTTAATTCTACCTATTTTACTTGCACTTTCCGATAAGTCAAGAAACGAAGTCGTAACAGTGGAATTTAACATAAAAACTAGAAGTTTCCATCAGACGAAATATATTGAATTGCTGAGACAATGGAACATTTAATAAGAGTGTTATAAAAAATTTTGCAGCTAAATAAAAAAGGCTATCATTTACGTTTTATATCAATAATAACATTACCTCCTTGTAAATATTGCCTACTTGCGTACGCAGCATAATATTGTGAGACAATTGCCTAAATATATCTGTAAATACAACATAATACACTATTATAGTAGTATTGGAGGAGTCAGATGCGTTTATCTCTGTTGAATGAGAAAAGGAAAGCTGTTGATAAATGAGAATGATCTTGCCCTCGGGACCATGGTGGATTTATGACCATTCTTTATTGCTTATGCACCTTTTAAATTATTATTTTATGACATACATACTGTAAATATACTAGTTTTCCATTGATAAATTAATTCACTGCACATTATTTATGCTTTCTTCTTATGCAGTCACCTAGTATGCTATCTTTACTTCTTCTAAGGTTAATACAGATTCATTGCATAATTTTATGTTTCATTCAATTATCCTAAACTACATATAAGGCAAAACTCTAATCTAATCCTATTTAGCATATACCCAATTCATACTTAGCACTGTCTATACTATTGAGCGGCTACTGACATTTATCACCGGTCTTAGAAGACCTCACAATGGGAAAAAATATTTTTAAACTACGATCCGCGAATGGTGAATATGCTCAGCAGTTAGCAGACCATCTTCCAAACAGCAAAGTACATGGGCAAGAGCCACCGCTGTAATTTTCTCGCTTCATATGCAAAAATTTTACTGCTCCATTACTGTAGTCTATATTTATGCACCTTTACGATCAATCTATCTATGGTCATACTACATTGCACCCTTTATGCTAATTTAACATAATGTGACGAGATGAAATATGATAACCATGCCAAATGTACATATACTTACTAATAATATGCATACTACCTAAAGCAGTCAACGAATATTCTTACAATTGCTGATTTTAATTTTGAAGATATGATTTTTTTTCTAAATCCTAACTATAATAATATATGCAAGCTAAATTCTATCATTTGTGCAGAAAAAAACATCAGCAAACTCTATAAATCTATACAGTAGTGTAGTTACATAATATTATCCGTAAGTATCTTCCTAGCTTTCCATAACATGTTCTGTAAGTAGCATAGCAATCCTTGGCCTGCGGTGCATGGTTCTTTTAAGCAGTATATCACAGTTGTGTATCTGTATTGTAAGCTCAGATTTGTTTTCCTATTGTGTTCTCCCTAGTGTTTGTGCTAATACATTTGCCAAGCTATATTTTGTTTTATATCACGTCTTCTCACAATACATAATAACTAACTGCACTTTATCTACTTACTACCTACATCACATAATGTATTGTCACTGTTCTTTTACTTGGGTTCATACATACATACTGTATATATGTACATGGCTCTTTAAATCTATGTGCCCATTATGTAGGTACATGCATTATATCTATTTTTTATTAGGACAGAGAGAATCTAAAGAAAAAACTCGGTCTGGACGGCTTATCCCTGACTTTTCTTGGGCTAGTTTCAACTAGAGCCAGCCAGGCCAGCAGTCAAGCTAGAGTTATCCGTTTTGTTAGATGAGTTTTAGGTAACAAAGCATCACTCTCTCTCAACTAACTGTGTTATATACGTAACACATACAGAACCTCGAAAGATATGGCTATAGCCTTACGTAACGTAAGTTAAGTATTATTTGTAGATGTACTTAATACTAGAGACAAACCTACATAGATCCTAGAATCGAGCTAGCTACTTTTTTAGTCAGCTGCTTTATGTACATAGTATAGCTTTAGGTCCTACTTCCTACTCGTAACGTACTCGTACATCTTCCTCTTCCTACACGGTATCCTAGCTAGTAGGTAGCAGGATCAAAAAGTTAACTTGGCTTGGAGCTGACTGAACTGAAGGAACTGAACTTTTTAGATGTTTTTTGTCAAGTGAAGAGAAGAGAGAGCAAGAGCAAGTCAATTCTTTGACTAAGGAAGAAGGGTCCGACGTCCGACCAAAGAAACGATAGGAGTGAGATGCAGGACAGGAATACCTATAATAATATGGGCTAATAGTTACATTACGCTAAGGCTAAGGCAGGCTGGCGGACTACGTGTGATTTTTTATGAGAATCGCTGAGAGGGAGTACACAGAAGTCAAAGTACACAAAGATGACTCTGTCCTTTACTCCTTCTTTTCTACTTACTTGCATCACATCACCAACTCTTTCCTGAAGTCCAAACCTACTTTGACACAACTTTAATTCTGTCGATAAAATATATTTCTCTTTAACTATCCATTCAACCCTTAAAATATATGAAAGCTAACTAGCTAAACTACCTTATGTACATATATGTATAATATGAAGAAATTCCCTCTCTTTCCGTATCAATAGAAATCCCTGATTGTATGTTATGTGCTTGCTTATATAATAATGTTATACAAGTAGTAAATTGGATTGGAAAACCACATGGATAGCTTATAGCTAAGTTACAGAGTTACAGAGAGTGAATAAGATAGCAAAAAGTATTATGGATGTATCTACGGAGTATGGACTACTACGTTGGTATTAATACTAATACTACCATCAGAATACGTACGTACGTACATAGTTGCGCTATATTATCTCACATAATTCTCTTTTTCTCATTTCCACATTTCGTGCTTAAAGCATTTTCTCCTCTGCTCCAATGCTTCAATGAGCAACTTATCAAATTCCCTCTCACAACCAGAGCTTTGTTATGTAATGTAAGCTATATAATCGTTTCTATCTACTCATGTAGGTACTAGTAATATATAATGGCATAAGAAATACTAGTTAGCTTCGCTTTAGCTCCCTTCAATTTCGTAATTCATTTCTTTGATTCTTTACGAGAAACTAAACTACACCAAAGTTGGTAGATATTGTGTGCCACTACGTAGTACTACTTACTACACGATGCTAAGTTACATACTTCTGCTAAGGATATTATGAACTTATCAAATATCACAATTTTTACAGCTTCTTCAATAAAAAAACACTTTATTTACACATTCGGTTAGAGTATATAGCATATAGTTTCCATTTATATGATGTAATACTTTAATATATCAATAATAAAGATAAGAATTCAAATTCGTGGCTCGCTAATAGATAAATAACGTACTAAATAAATAAAGTAACAAATTGGTAAAGTGACTAAACAGTCTTATCACTATCACAGCCTACAAATATAAAATAAGTACTATTTGTGTATAGGATAGAGAAAGATATTATAAATCTACTTTCTCATTAAGTATAAAAAATAATTTGGTATACGTATTTATAATATGTATATATGTATATAAATAAGTAGGTTATACTTATAGTAGATAAGATTTGTTGCACTTGTGTGGTTAGCTTTAATGCTAAATACAAAATCGTAAATTAGGTAATGTACGGCTACTATAGTAGTTAATTGATACACTTAACGCTTATAGCGTTTCACACGCACGACTCTCAAAGAATCCAATCCAATATATCTAACAATAAAATAGGAAACGAGACCAGCTCAAAAGTTTTGCTTGGTCTTCCTTCGGTCAATTTGTGGGAGGACATCATCCAAAAAATAAACGTGATCAAGGTGTGGACAATTCAATTACCTTCTTTCCATCCAATTCATGTGTTCCCTGTGCCAGGACTTTATCAACTGCTGCTGGATCCGAAAATGTCACAAAGCCAAATCCTCTGCAAAAAAAACAAAAAAATCATGGTTTACAAGATTTCCGTCATTAGATTCTATTTAGGTCTCCTCGTTATGTAACAAGGAGATATGCTAACTGAACCGGCAAACTCCCTCGGTTCCTCTGTAAACTTTTATTTAAACATCAATCTGTTCACGACACATCTCCTCTTTTTTTATTTAATTTATATTGTGTTTTGTCATTCTTTCATTCAGCATCTACATCCATACGACGAGCAAACAACGACAACGTGCATGCAATATGATCAACCTTGCTCTAAACCCTGCCATTCAATCCTTACATTACATACTATTTACATACCTTTAAATGTCACAGCTTAACTCAGCAACCGTTTTTTACCATCGCCAATCCCACTATTGATGTTGCCTATGCCTATTTCACTTTTTTCTGGTTTCTATTGCTATGTCTTAGGCATTCCTTAAGCCATAGGAATTCTGTGTATTTCTAACACACATTATAATTACTACTGACGGATATAGTTATTTTAAACTTTTTAATAAGAAATACAACTTTAGAATCACTTAACCAAAATTTTCATTTTTCGAATCTACTACATGGCTAAACAAATATGCACTTGAAATGCACGCATCAAATGAAAACTGATCTTCTCTTTGTGTATTAGTATTAGGTCAAAATTATAGCGGTGTACGATGTACTCATTTAGTATTACTACTTCGGTGTACGTATTAGAATAGCTATATTCATGCAATTATTTTGGGTATATGGAGTTTTGTATCTGAAGTAGCACAAATAAAGGTATTGTGTATTTTCATATATATTTATTAATTTAATGGTATGTTTTCATAATAATCTACCTTATTAACTAACAAGCAGCGTAGTGTAAAAGCACGTCGCAAAATGTTCTACAACACTAAATAATTATGCCCAAAATGAACATACATTTTTTACAACCCAAACCTATCTGTAGCTATAATTTATTCTAATCACACATTATGGTTTACAATATGCAGACAGTAGTAGCGTGCTAAAAAATGAGCATTAAACTGCATAAATAATAAGCTTTCTTGACAATTAAATCCATTTTAAATTAACGTACCTTACCTACATACCTACTGCTTTATGTAATTTTGAGTTCGGTAAAAGGAACATACTGACATGACATTGACCGACGTGGATTATTATTACTTATAATTGTTCCAGACCTACAAAAATTATATGTGAGCTCGGTTTCAGGAGTTGCATGGACGTAGACATAATAAATGTTGGTACCTATGCTATGTATAAAGTGAAAAAGCAAAAGCTTAATATTTTTACATAGCGCACCATAGAATAAATATCTGCGTTATTTATTCACTATTCACCTGTATAGCTTAATAAGTATGAATTCTTTACATCTTACATTCTACGTACATGGAAATAAATAGAAGTCATAAAGAAGGACAAGGGAATAGCATTTTCGCATCGCACGCTGGAAAATACTGCCTCGTGAGCAGAGTAGTGCAGTGCAGTGTCAGTCGTCAATGTGTAAGGAGGGATGGATGGATACGGAATACGGATAACAATGAACAGACGTGAAAATTATGATAACACATTATATGCATAGAGGAGAGTTGTGTGCTGGACTCATTTCATGCTAATAGCACCTGTGCCATGCAAACCTTGCAACAATAATCTTCCTTTATGTTGTCCCTTGTTGTATTTATTTGTACAATACAATACATTACACAGGTAAGCGTATGCACGGACACACTGCCTTACTACCTGCTTGCACTGCACTACACCTTTTACCTGGCTTATTATGTATTGTACGTGCATTATTATGTTCACTCTTTCTGTAGCATAAATATTATAATAGAATAAAAGCTAAAGCATCCCTGTATTATCCCTAATCCACATCCACATAGATCCAGTATGTATGTAGTCAGCTTAGTGCAGTGGATTGCAGTATACATAGTGTACAGTCAGTTCAGTGCAGTGTCGTTATTAGGGTATTGTGTTGCCTTTGCCTACTGTTACATAGAACATTACCTACTTAGATTATGTACTTACGATTACGACTAACATCCATCCATCTCTATTATTTCAAGTCATGCAATGGATCATGTATCCTATCCATCCCATCATCAACATAATATAATACACAATATGAAAAACTTTGCTGGTTTAGCTTTGCTTCATTCTTCTTCACCCACCAAAGCAAAGCAAAGCAAAGCAAAGCAACCAACAAATAATAATAATATTGTGCCGTGATATGCCATGCACGTACTTTATTTTACATTACAAACTTCCCTTGTTATATGCAAGATGTATTTACCTTCACTATTCACTGTAGATGTATGAAGTACTGAAAAGCATGAACGCAATAATATTGTATGAGCTACGCAACTACATAAGATAATTATTTACTAGCAGAGTCAATCTGTAGTAAGTCTATCTGTATATGTACATTATATATAATATAATAAGTACCTAAGTAATTTAGGTCCAGGTAAATAATCATACATAGAAAAGCAAGCTCACATCACACATCAAGCCAAGCCATTAATGCATCTCGTCAACAAAAATCCTACATAGAACAATACCGTCTTCGTTGGATTTAAGTAAAGTAAATGGTAAGTGGTGAAGGAAAGGCACATTCATATCATCATCATAATATAATAATATAATCTTACTTAAGCTTACGACACACATACAAATACCTACAGCCGCAGCCTAAAGTACCTAGAATATTAACTAAAGGTCTAATGCTAAAGTAATAAAACAAGGAGTAGTAAGCAACTATAATACTTAATACCTACCGAAATGCATAGGTACTACTTATAAATATACATACGTCTACAGACTACAGTCTACCTGAATAGTAATACGAATAAAAATAAGCTATCTCATGGAACAGACCATACCAAACCATACCAGAGCAGACCACTCGAATAATACTTAGAGCCAATTTTATGTCCCTATAATAATTTATGACGTATAACTTACCTACACTACATTACCTCATGTCATAATATCATCTCCATGGACATAACTCTTTCTAACTTTGCTAACAAAAATGTTTTTCGCTGTTGTACTCTACTCTAACCACCAATAAAATCATTTTAGTGCACTATTTCAAATTGCTTACAATTCCTACCTTAACCACGCCAGAACCGTTTAAACCAGATCAATATCAGTAACACAATTATCTACTATATGTATCCCATATATAATTTCTTTCACTTTTTCGGTACAATGCAAAACTATCAAAACTCATCATTTCATTGTATGTAGATGTGACAATAATGACTTTATTTGTTTAGCACCCATAATTTTCAACTGACAGATAGTAAACGCTTTTTTAACTATTTTACATAACGACAACGTCGAGAAAACCAATGAAGTATTTATAAATGTACAGTGCAAGGATAGAAATGCTAATGAGGTTTATACTATAGACGAGCTTTAAATACATGACATTTAATGAAATGTCCACGCAAGTGATTATTTAAGCTAGCAACTGTTCCTTGCCTAAAAGATGTGCATAACTTGTTAAAAACAGAGGGACGATGAAGAGTGTCTAAATGGAAGCTTATTGAATAGAATAATAAAATATGCAGAGAGAGAGAGAGTAGTTGTATTTCCTATTTTCTATTGATATAGCGTAGTTAGTAGATTATGTAGAATGAAGAATAAACTGCCTGGCTTAATATTTCTACACATAAGTAATATACTACAAAATACACTTATTACATACATAAATATCCGTAGAAGCTTAGTTTAGTATTATGTAGTTATGTAGTACAAGTACGGCATACTTATTATGTCAGTGAAGTAATAGTCGAGCAAACTACGAGGTCAAAAATTGTAAGTGACTTAGTCCATACTCTAGTATTTAATACTGCTACATCCATACATGAGCATAACTCATTCTTCTCCATCTCTGTTCTGTAAGTGCATGGTATGGTATGGTATGTATGGCGATGGTGACCTCCCTCAGTTTATATTCGTAGTCGCCTTCAAAGTTTTATGCTCACTAAACAGATGCAAAGAGCTTTAGCCGATTCCTGCTGTTGAATATTCAGTTCACATGAATAATTAGACTCAGTTATTAGCATAACACATTGAATTCAATTCTTTCCTTTATGGCTTCCCTCTTAAAATTAACAAACATTATTTTTCTTACTATTACATTAGGTATTTAGGTACCTCGCCAACTGCGCTTCACTTCAGTTCACTTCATAAATAGTCAAAGCCAAAGATTGGTATTTCTGTCCTGGTCCTGGTCTGTCCCTGTCTCTATTTTAACGTGCAGATGCAGTATTCACTGTTAATTATGCAGTGGCTTTAACTAAACATTCCATCCAACAACTCACTACAGACACACACACTACGCTACATAAACGAAATAAATACACCAGGCTCTTAATTCTCAATTCAGGCAGTGCAAGACAACAGAACAGGCGAAAGTTAACTACACTCACTAATATTAAAGATACATAATCTAACTATCTGCAACACATTTAAATAGAATATCCAAATATCAAATACTAATGTAAAAACTAATGTACTTTAACTAATAAGAACACAAAGAAAGAATAAAACTTGCAAGTTATATCAATATCTGTAGTTAACCAATGTAATAATATGTATACATTCACGGTGAGCTCATAGGTAAAATGTTAATTCGCAATCAGCTAAGCTTAGTTACCGATTAAATGTGTACTACTAATCAAAATTTAAATGTGCACACAGAGACAGGACATAAATTTTTTCTTTAGTGCACAGAAGGCAGAAGGTCAGAAATACTCTTCAGACATTGCTTACTTATTTATCTACAATATACTGTGCATAACGTATATTGAGGTCATTTAGATAAACCAGTATCCAGTTCACAGTAAACAAATTTTAAAAAATGTAGGATATTTAGCATTTGTGTCATTGAAAAGCAGTCACAAAAAAACTGATTTCCTATGTGTTACAGTAGCATGGAACACATAAATAAAAAATATAATGATACTGTTTTCATAATATAATGATTCACTCATGTTTTCTTTGGTCATTTGATGATACTTAGTCATAATAAATGTACCTATTTTACCCAAACATTATATCAATAAAATTTATATTGAATGGGATTAAAAATTCCCACAAACAAACCGTTCCCATGCACAGAGTGAACTGCAACAGTTAAAACTTATTACACTGACACTTTCCCACATGAAAATGTGTGTACTCCCATTTTAAACCTAGCTAAAACTCCATTAAAAGATTCCACATTTCTCCCCATCTCACTTAGCTACAATAAACAAAATCTGATAAGAATCATTTTACACCTTGTTTCGAAAGTATACTAACTAACACTGAGGGTATAATCATTGTAATGTGCTTTTAAATCCATTTATTTGAACTAAGATGTCCAATTAGTTCCACACCAATAAATTGATAAAAAACTAAATATACTATAGTCAGCGGTTGGCGAGTTCCTCCATAGGCCCACATCACATATTACATAGTGAGGGGAAGTGAAAATGAAAATTGATTGAATGAAATCCACATCTATTACACAATGTCACAATAGCATCTGATTCCTCAATGTCCAAGTCCAAATGCTTGTGGGATAATATTTATACTTGTGTAGCAGTGCTATAGTTTAGCAACACAAAGTCTTAAATGGTTAAATAAAAGTATTTTTTCTTTAGCATCTAAAATTGTATAGCTTTTACTGTGCTATACGGCTCTCCAGAGAATCAGAGAATATTAATGAGTATTACTGGCCTGTCTATATCATTCTTGGTGTTTGCAGGAACTTGTGTCAGTGTAAATAACATTTTATCCAATTTGACTATTCCTTATGAAAAATAACTGCCTCCAGATTCTTTAGCCGTATAAAATAGTGCACATACATTGCTCATATAAACTCATGTAATGACATTAGGTTGAACCATTTCTTATAATCTGAGCTATGTAGCTTAGCTTCGTAATGAAAATGATTTCCCGTTTTCTTGGCCTCTACTTTTTTGCTCTATAACCAGAATCATTTTATCGCTCACAAGATTCTTTCATGTTATCACATAGTTTTTCTCTTCCACTTAAAGCTCAGCTAAAGGTTACTACATAGCAAGAGAATGCATATGAAGCCGATGGTTTATTTAATAATAATACTATATTACGCTTACATAGTAGAGTAGAGTGAAGTAGACTTTCCAGATTCATACTAGTATTACATATATACGTACAATTCATACAATCATTCAAAGCCACAAGAGTATATGTATAATAGGGTACAGACTACAAATGTCACAATGAAATAAATTCTCTTACCTCGACCGTCTTGTTGTGGGATCTTTCATAACCATTACTTCTGTAATTTCTCCAAACTTACTGAAGTACTCGCGTAGACTTTCTGTAAATGGAACAAAATCAGAACATTTATAAGTTTCAATTGATCATTTCAGGAATTTAGACTACTGTTTTACTTATGAATTCTAGCAACTCCTGGGCTCCATATTATTTTTTCACCTTTCGTTGACTTGTCAAACGCCAAGTTCGTTTCGTTTTTCGTAGCACGTAAAATATTAGCACTTAGCATAGCGTACCTCCCTATCAATGCTCTATTTCTATTACCATTATTACCGCCAAACCCAATTAGAGCTACTTCACATCCCCATTCAGTAGCAATAAACTTGTGGAGTAACACAAGTGCACTTAGTAAATATAATAAGTTCGACTGAAAATTCACAAACAAATACTAAATATATTAGACTTGATAAGCTACAGTTACTTAATATAATACAGTATGTAATCCACTTAAAACTTACCTTAATAGTAAGCACTAAACTACATAACTTGACATTCTACACTTGAAACATCAGGTTTAAGATTTTAATCCCCCTTTTATATATTTTTTAATTTCCTAAGTCACCTTTTGATATGTATTTTATTGCAATTGTATGATTTCTACTATTTTACACATACCCAATGCACATTTTGTTAGAATAGAAGAATAAATTTATAGTTTTCTCATTTACGAAGACCGCAAACACATTAGACTACTTATTACTATATTATGTATTATAGAAAGAAAGCAAATCGATAACTACTAAATGCTGACTCTTTAAATACCACAGGGGCTGTTGTGCAAATACTGAAAGAGTTAGCTTTGAATTGTACGAAGTCTTACTTACATGGAGTCATACATGCATGCAATGGGCTATCGCTTCGGTGCACACTCTGCACACCCATGAACATTTCAATTTTATCTCAAAATATTAACGGAGCACCACTACTCACGTCGTTTAAATAGATATGCCTAAGAATCTGATAACTACGTAGTTATCGTTAAGCTACAATTAGGAAGAAGTTGGAAAATAATGTGTTACCTTCCTCTGGGAAACATGGATGCATTGAATTTGGGATTGCTTTTAGTATGTAAGAGTTAGTAAGTTCAATTGAGGCAGGAGAGTTAAAGCTGAACAAGATAAAGAGGAGAAAATACAATATTGGAGAACGTCACGTAAGTAAACTCAACTTCAATTCAAACTTAGAAAGTATTGCACAGGAAATCAACATACAAATACATATCATACCTATCTACATTGTACTACTGCACTGATTTAAACTTACACATAGTTATAGTTTACAAGATATCTGCATATAGGTAGGTAATATTATGTAATGTATATTATTAGGTAAGTAGATTTGCATAGGAGAGATGGGAAGGAAGGGAAAAGGATAGAGGGAAGCGAAAGAGGAGATTAAAAGGCTACCCACACACATTATAGACAACTCTCTAGTGTAAAGAGCTCCCAGTCCCGGATGCATCATTAATTTCCTCACAAAGTCTCCCGCAGAGGTGTCATTTCATGTTATCTGCTCCAGTACGACACGCGTCTTACAACTTCATCATTATCACTAGAAAATACTTAGACAGTCATCCATCCATAGAATGAATAAAGGAACATTGGAAGAATGAGACGAACAAATCTCTACCTACGAATACTATATTTACCACAGAATCGGTAATCAAGCGACTGTGTAAGAGCTATAAAATTCTACTATCTCAAAATTATTAATGTCAGCGCTTTTGAGCTGAAGATGAAGTGAACCGATCCGTTTTTGAAGAAAAGACTACGCCGGAAGAAGCTCATCATTTTTTACCATATTCTATGAAGATGAGTAGATGAAATGGGATGAGCTCAGCTGAGATAAATGAATCCTTACAGTTTCCTACCCACATAAAACTACTATATACATACATAGTATACATTCCTACATATACATACATACCACAACTCTTTTCATCGTCACACTACATAATATACGTACTATTACATTCGTTATTATATCTATACTGTAGATACATTCAAAATACAAAGTTACTTGATCTTACTGTCTCACTCTAACTCTTTCTCTGAAAAGAGATCAGATAGCTAACTAAATACGTAGTATATCCTACTCTTAGCTAGATAGTATTTGTAAAATACAGACAATACTAGCAAACTGCACACTAGCACACTTCTAGATATATACAGATACTGTACAAAGTTATGTAACGTATAGAAATGAAATGTTACATGGGCAAGAACTACAGTACACTACTAACTGACGCAAGACATTACATTTTAAGGAGATAGCTCCATCCATTCCACTTTCCTGCAATCCTTAACACAACACTAGAATTAATCTGTCACATACATCAACGTTCTCTCTCAAAGGGCAAATCCATCTAGTAAATCCAAGAGTTTACGAATATTTATATCATTGCACCTTTTACTGTTCCACTTCTATTCACTTTACTCCTTTCACAAACCTCAGATAGAGATTACACATGTTCCTCTATACATTGGTGCGAGAAAGAAAAGCAATCATACATACATAGCATGTGTACAACACACTAACATAACATAATAAGCAACGTACTTTCTATGCTAAATATGTATGTACGTATCTACAGATAAGGAAAACTTTACACATCTAGTTCCTATATTACAGTATGTATAAATATATCCGTATATCTGCACCTTTTACAACTTTGGTCATATTATTATTCTTGTTAATAATGGTCATAGCTTAGAACAAGCACTCTAACTTTAACAAAAGTATTCCTACGTAATGCACATATCTATTGAAAGAGCTAAGTACGTCGACGGGAGAGAAAGAGACAAGACAGACTGAGTGAATCTGCATCCACTATTCATATTCATTGTTTAACAAAAGGAGCTCTTCTGGCATGGGAAAGGCACTAGGCGATATTATTATTTGCTAGAAGATAGATAGTGATGTGATTACACTCTGACTGAGTCTGACTGTGTAACTAAGTATGTATATTTATAGTGTGTTTGCACAATGTGCATAAAGGGAGCAGAGAGAAATGAAAGTGGAAGTATGCAACGTTTTAACCGCAAATTATAAATTACTGTTATGAAAGACTTAAATATTTGACTGGACTATTTACCATTTCGATCCCATTTCTCCGTTTGCATTCCTCTTTAGTTCAAAGTGTTCTAAGTGAAGGGTGAGTATACCTATATAGCGAAGTGAGTTGTATTAGTACATGCATGGAGTCCCAAAATAAACGGACTACATACATAAACTCTACATGAGTGTGCATGTATGGCAAGCTTTCTTGATATTATCTATTTTAAGTTATGATTACCATATATAAAGATACACACCACAAAACAACACACATTTATTACAATGTGTGCTGTAATTAAATGTATGTGTGGAGTGGATTGTGGGTTATGCAACTAACTAACGATAAGCACACACAATTTTTACTGATTAAAAATGATAAACGGTTCTATCTTTTGATGTCTTTTTGAGTAGAACCATTTTGGACATTATTTGTGTACGCAATAATCTCATCCAATTATCTGTATCTGTACATGACGCAATATTAGACTATAGTATGGCTGAGATTGAGACTTGGCTATATCCTCATTCACTCAACGAACTCACTCAGTCGAAGATAAAGGATTTTCTTATCTTCCTCGATCCTAGTTTTTACTTTGCTTGACTATATTTATTAGTTAACGCGCTACCGCAATCCATTTCCTTTCTCCCAGTTCTCATGTGGTACGGTACGGTACCTACTACCTACACTTCTTTATGTTGTAGGTACATTCTTCTTGCTCTTTCTACAAAGGGTGGAAGCAGACTTTAAGCCCATAATAATATTATTAGACATTTCAGATATAATCTATCGGTCGAAACTCTAAAGAACTTCATTGAGTGGCTTGGTTTTGCTTGACTTGACTTGGCCTGTGACTGTGACTACATATACTTATGTACTTTGCTTACATACATGTAGCTTATAATCCAATGTTATGCTTGTAGACACATGCATACATAATGTATTTATGTATGAATAGACAACACACACAACACAACACAACTTTTATCTGTCCTCTTTAGGTTGTCATAGCTTAACAGTAAATATATGACATTCGATCGACTGTAAGTAATGTATGTGCAGTACATAATAAATGTACGTACATGTAGTGCTCTTTGGTTTGCGTTTGCTTTGCTTCGTTTAAAAAGCTCGGGTGACGTTACTGAGGAAAGAGTTGCTCAATTCCCGAAGAGAGAGCGAGAGAGTCCCACCTACGCAATAATAACCATGTGTCTTTTCAGTACATTAGTGAACTGGGAGAGAGAAGAGGTGAAGCAGTTGCTCGGATGGATCGGAGAGTAGTGAGCTATACCATAATGGTAAATACTACACTAAACTACAGATAAAGATTAGAGCTTCCTTAAATAAAAACTGATATAGACTAGAAAAGTAAATATAAAATCGTCTGTAGTCTGTATGCATATGTACTGTAGTAGTCACAGTGCCATGTCATGCCATGCCAGGCCAGGCCAGTACCAAAACCACTATCTACTAGTTCAATAGCACGACAGAAGAGCAGCAGTTATAAAAAAGTTAGTGTATCTGTCTGTGTGTATGTGGTAAGTTGCAAGTGTCTAATTTTTTGTCCTCTCTCGCTTCGGCATCTCATCGCATCGGCTGAATCAGCTCTTACTACAAATACTACTCACTTTACTACTACAAATATGCATGCATAATGTCTACATCACTTCTATTTATCTAATACTTACTACTTATTCACCTACTACATTTACCCAATGCATATTAACTATGCACATTCATCTGTTATGCAATGTATGCAAGGCATTACTTACATGAGCACTCATAAACTACAGTAGGTAATTTTTTAAATGTAGTATAGTATGTGGGTAAGTACTAGTAGATTTTCTTAGGCCAGCAGACCAAGATCAGCCAAGCAAATTGAAAAGAACTAGGGAGCGAATCCTAATTTCACCATGAAATATGAAAATGCACACAGAGTAGAGGAGGCAGAGACGTAGAAAAGTTTTGTACTCCGATTAACACAACACAGCCATCAAAGATTTGAGAATAATTTCATTTTTGACTGCTTTTAAGTTCGCACAAGCCATAACTAATAAGGTGCAAGTGTGCTGCCGTTGCCTCTATCTACATTACATTTACATAGTGGAGTGAGTAAAGCGAATGAAAGGATTATTAATTTCCCAGATGTTCTGAAACTTTTTTCACGCCTGAAACAGGGCACACTTAAAGTAGGGAGAGAGTTGACGCGACTGGTTTCTTGTACGCATTTAGATACGTTCCATTGCCTTGTAATTCATAATTTTTAAAAACACAGGCCTAAGTACATACGTCCTTATGGTCAGGTGAGGATAGAATAGTGTATTTGAATTTACTTCTACTTATCGTATGCAGTAAAAGTAAATATAGCTACACGTTTTTGCATAATAATTTTGCGTAACTTGGACGGGAAAGATAAGTTGTGTAACAGATTAATGCTCTTGTGTAGTTCCTGAAGAAAATGTGACGGACAGGGACAGGGACAGGGCAGAAGGAGCAAGTAGTCCTGGTATGAATTTCTGTGTCTTTCTGGTTGAAAACTGAGTATACTATAAAATAATAATAATAATATTATGAGCGAAGAATGGTATAAATTCCTCCGGAGGAGAGGGAGCATGCAGGCAGGAGTGGCAGTGAGTGGCTTTGCCTAGGAAAGCCGTGGTAACCGCATGCCACGCGCCATTAAAAATGTTATTTCTGCAAAATGGTCGATTTGCAGTCTTAAAACAGTGAGGCAGATAGCTTACTGTCTCTGTGTTTACGTATTTCGTGTAAAAATCTCTCATTGAGTAGAGACTTAGTCCTGTTTATTTTCCTCGTAGCACTCCGTGATGGGTGCCTAAATGCCTACAAATCCTGGCGAAAGAGCATAAGAGACCGACTGACTTGACTTGAGTACGGCACTAGTTTTCACAATTACGCCATACCACACATACTATCCCGACCGACAGACCAGAGCGACTCAAATACTACTACTTACTACTACTACACCGCATTGCATTGCATTACATTACATAACTTGGCCGTGTCATGTCCTTCGTTTTCCTTCCGTTCCTCCTTAAACCTTATATACATACTGTACTATACCAGAATCGTTCAATTCGGACCAACAACAGACAGAAACAGAATACATACAAGAACTTATAGCAAACAGCAAACCTTCCTTCCCTGCCTCAAACTCATCTCATGACCATGACTACTGCCTGCCTTCACTTTGCAATGCACATATATATTTATATCCTTCTTACTCCCTACAGTAGTATATCCGTATATCTGTATGTTATGTTATGTATGCAGTAGAAATGTGTCTGTATTATTTGCCGTGTTATTGTGTATGTACGTTGAAATACTACTACGACTCCATAATACTAGAGAAATACTAAAGTACTGAATGACTGAGCTGAACAAACCTTATCTCTGTAGTGTAGGCAGAACAGAACTGAAGTGAAGCACCACGAAAACTAGTCGGAATGAACAAACCGAAAACTCACTACTCAATTCTCACTCTTTATATAATAGAAGATAGAGTCTGCATCCGACGCTTATGTAATTCCCGTAACTCTGTCATGTAATGTCAGTCAGTAATAGTATCTTATATGATAATAGCACTAGGTAATACCTTCTCCATTGACTACATTACATATACAGCATAGAGCAACTTAACAGATACACACACTCAACCCGAATTTACTATTCTCAATCCTCAACCCGAGATGTTTCGCAAGTTTCCTTCAATACTAAGTAAATACCTATACAGTATACACGTTGGTTGGTGTAGGAATGTGCATACTAGATCATATTATATAATGTCCCATGGATGTAAATAATAAATGGTAGACAAATACAGTGCCTAGCATAACATTTTCCCTAATTCACACCTGAGCATTTTTGCATATAGTTATCTAGGTATTAATTATCGTTAAGTTGTTCAAAGGCATAATATTAAGTTAACATTTCCAAAATGTCTCACCAAATATTTCAAATTGTAACCCATATATTTATATTGTCTGATAGGAGTCAATTATTATGCAATACAGTGTACATTGTACATGTACATATATACAGATACAGCACACAGATAGACAAGATCTGCTCTGCCACAATCTTGCTGTCTTTCACTTTGCTCTTTTTTACAATCAACCCGGTAGAAAAGTTTCATGATCCCGAAGCAAATGGGAAGGAGTGTAATAGCAGCAATAACACACGTAGAGCTTAGCAAGCCGCACTTTGTTTGCAGTTAGATTGATGTAATGTAAGAGTTAGTGAATCCGATTAACTACCAAGAAATATGCAGTGCAATCCAACATCAACAACAAAACTACATAGAACGGAGCACAGGGCTTAACATACGATGTAGGTATTAGCTTTTTAGTTCTTTTACTTCAATCTGACTTTACTTGACTCACTTACTCTTCTTTGAGTTGACGGTGCATGGCACAGTCATTCTATATCTGATCCCATTCTCATCTCTACCATGCAATACATACACTAAATCCTGACATGCCATGTCATGGCAAAGGTCTACAAATACTATTTACTACTACACACTCTCTATGTTGTGATAGTGTTTATTCCATGGATACTTTGTGTTTGTATGTGTATGCACTTAAAATGATGGTAGGCATGCATGTAGTTTTGCTTTTTATGTAAATCTGCACGCTTTCCCCCTCACGCTCTATTCTTCTATATTCTATTATATCCTGTATAAGCTTTTTCTTTCATACAAAATGCAGACAGACTACCTAGTTTTGCATTACACAAAATATTACTCCGCATGTATATAATACAAAGTGGAGTATGTATAATATGTTGTCACAAAAATATTTTTAACACATAAATAGATATACGCAGCTCAACTGAAGCATTTTCCACATTGTTTCGTAGGAATTTTCAATACAACACTTATTTATATATTTTACATACCTTTACCTTTACATTAAAATCCTTTGAAAGGCACACAGCTTTGAAATCAATAGTAATGCTCCAAAAATCCTTATAAAATGTTTTGTTATAATTGCATAGAAGGAGAAAATATGGATTTTTGGCTATATATCTGAATTATATATTATGCTATTTTTGGATGGGTAGCAAAGTAAAGTAATCTCTGTTAGAAGAGATTACTGTAGCAGATTTCAATAGCCATGGACTAGGAAAGGAACTTTGGTGGAGCTTTTTTGTAGAAAGTGGAAGTTTTGAATAGCACATGGCGAAAATACATGTGGGTCCATGAGCATATGTTCTGCTATATACATAGGTGTAACAAAGTGTGCATAGGAAATGTGTCTTGAAAGTTGTCTGGCTAAACTAAACTGAAAATAATAACTGTGAATTGTGCAGCTGTCTCTCTGCTTGAATTACATAAGAACAGCTTCTCACGGATCAGATGAAATCCCGCAACTACGGATGAAAATTGACGAATGTGGGAGATGTGCAAATCTAGAGAAGAAAAGCGAGCACCTATGTATATGTATGTATGTAGAATTGAATGCGTCGTAGATCTACGGTTTGGCCTGGCTACGGCAAATAAGTTTAAATATTTACTAGAGGTAAACTGCGGATTAAAGATGACATTAATGTTTCATCGCTCGAGAAAACACAGAGCAAAGCAACTAACAGCGGCATTGTACTCCTGTCTGTCTCGTTTTTTGTAGTTAGCTAAACTACATATATTATATAGCATTAGGTAGGTAAGTAATAAGAGTCAGTTCAGGGATATCATCGCGTCTCAACAAACCATACCACAACCAAATACATACAAAATACAATACTAAATCCAGTAGACGTAAAATAAGTATATAAAAGTTCAAAGAGACCTCCATCCTATCCTTTGGTTTCCTCAACACCCCTTCATTAGAAATAAAAGAGAACAAATACCTACAGCAAGGCAAAATGCTTGTACATAAATAAAGAACAATCGAATGAATTGCAATGTTGGGGCCAGGGGCAAAAAAGCCAACTATGTGAATGTCAGTCAGAAAAATGCAACTTCCAGCACTAAAATACTACATATATAAATAATTTACTATGCGTGCCAGCAATCGTTTAAAAAACTCTTCACAATCACGAAATATTAAGGGGACAAAGTTCAAACCGGATCTGGTAGTTTTAACGGCGACTGCCTCTCAAACTCTTAACTTAACTAACTATAACAGAGAACAATGCACGTTTGCAAGCACCTGAACACACAAAGACTCAAACTCAAAATACACTCCTCCCACAATAGTACTTAACTTCACTACTCTCTCACGCCTGCATATTGCACTGTGAAAACACAAAACATATTTTCAGCACGCTGAAATTTAATATCATTGTTTAATTTCGGTGCATCCTTCTCCCAACTTCTTGACTTTGATAACACTAGGATAATTATGGAAACTAACTTTCGAGTCCTTTATATAACATAAACTCTCATCTCATCTAGTAAAAGCAAATTTATTATGTTTCGAGAAACTTGCATTGTGCTCCGGCATTCCATGATTCTCTGTAGTTGTAGTCAGCAACCTCACTCATACAATATACTGGCGTGAGCTAATATTCTGTCGCTTTAGAACTCCTTACAAAAGCTAAGAGCCAGCATTAAATCACTGTTTAAGTAGATTTACTTTCTCAATAGCTACAAACAATACTTGGAGTTCCTAGGGTCCAATCCTTTTCCATCTACTCTCGTGTCAGTTCAACTTACTCCCCATTATATTTCATACATTATAGAAATACATAGCAAAACAATATCCTAAATTCCTGTGTATGCAATATTTATTTATAGCTATACTTTGTTCAAGAGACTACACGCTAATGTGCTTACGAAAGTACGTAAGTTTAGTATAAATGTAATATCTACTAAATAACTAAGGACCCGGCCGTAATACGTCACCATGAGACGAGAGAAACCCATTTATAAATTATTTAAGAAATTCCGTGCTTCATTTAAGCTTCAATTTTACATCCTATTAGTAAAGAAAACTTTGAGAAAGTTTAAACAAAGCTTTTATCCAACATTTTTCATTAGATAAACTGGTGCTGGTGCCTTTGCTTTAGTTTCGGCAAACTAAAATGAAAACTCCTCCGCTTCCTTTGCTTCAATGCCTTATTTAAATATCTCATATTTTTGCCAAATCTAGTTAACTGTAAAACGCAGAGACTGCCGACTGTCTACAAAAACAATCCTTATAAGTGCATACCTCCCTAGAAATAGCATTATGTCATTTCTTGCATAAGTTTCCTTGGAAAACATTCCTTTATAAGAAATATATCCTAGTCCACAGTCCATACATCACTATGTGTAGTATATTTGGGCAAATGAATATAAACTGGAGCTGTAGTGCTGTAGTCACGTAAATGGTACACGGAAAAGACATCCTGATCTGAGAAGAAAATGAAATCTTGACAAAATATAACCAGCAGGCAGAATTACCTACAAGAATAGGAGAAGCTTTCCTCCGCCGTCTGTCCACCATATGTTCTACATTGGCTTGGCTTGGCTTGCTTTGCCTTTAACTTCAACAAAACAGTTTTGGGTTCTACTTTTTTACAGATACTCTAGTTTACTTCAATACACTATACTCTAGGTACCTCATTATTACCTATACCAACTTTAATTCAGTTTAGTCAAGTCAACTACAAATATAACGTCAGTACGTAAGTAACACACTATTCTGCAAATAGTGACTGAATGGAGTAGTGACGAGTTGTGGCTGTGGCTCTGTCTGGTGCGTAATGTCACGTTACACTTTACATTAGCCTATAGATATCCCTATGCTCACTCCGAAAGTTAGGTCAATACTCAACCCAACCAAGAGATGAACAGTTAAAGTGAACTGAATGAACTCTTCAATAATTCTAGCTTATTTACCGGAACCGCATAGACTACATGAATGCCACAGTTACAATACAGCCGGAGAAGGGAGTGTTAGTTTAGTATGTACACTGGCACTGGAACTGGAGTGGAGTAGACCATAGCTTTTGCCTTGGCATGGCATAGTATACTTACAATTGAACTATTTAAACAGAATACAACCACGACTGGTTGCTAGCAACGTTTTTCAGCGGAATCTACATCTTACAAAAGAGCACGCTCGAAGGCTGGATTTCTCCATGATTCTCCATATTTCTATATATTTAAGTACGATATATGTATGTATAGTTAGTTTAGATGTTAGATTCTTGTCATATCATAATATACATAGTGATTTTTTAGTCATACTGATATAACAGTAATAATAGGAGCTAGGAACCCAATAGAATTTGCATAGCCTCAGCCCAGCCTTAACCATATTATTATTTTTCTATTTTCCTCTAATGACAAGTTTGTTAAAATGTAAATACATACTGATATATTCCATCCGTACATAAAGGCATTTACATTAAAATGTAAATAGACGAGACAAGCCAGATGCGAAAAAACTTATTTAAAATATTCTAAGGCTCTGTGGATAGAAGCTGAATTCGTTGCTTTGGTTTTCCATATTTTGGGAAGGTGACAAGGTAGAATGGTACGGAACAATGGACTAGCTTTGGTTATTCGTCTATTTCAATGCTACTTGGTTTTCACTATGACTTGGCTGATCGCTCTCTGTCTCTACGCATATTATTACAAACACATAACATAGCTAACTACATCCCAAACAATATATAGCGGATAGACCTTAGAGTTCAATCAAGTTAAAGTTCCTGTTCCAGTGAAATATAATACAGGTATTAAGCTGTAGTTTACCGATGTAATAAAGTATGTAAGCAACTGACTGCACCTGCATTACACTTTGCACTTGGAGTTTTCCTTTGTAATTCACTTAGTGCTGCAATGGGTACAGTAGAAGTAGAGTGAACTATGAACTACTCTCTGGGTAATGCAGTCTGTATAATATTTATGCAGTTCCATTGTAGTTTTCGAAAACAATATTGGAAAACGAAGGGAAGTCCCTTACTTAATGCATTGTTTAAATACGGTATTGTATTGTATGTTGATGCAAGAGAGAATTGTTTTTTTCTCTAGCAAAAGGCAATAGCTCACCTCCACACACACATGTGTGTGTAAGGTGTCTTTTGTATATGCAAGTGTTCAGCTTAGGCTGTAACTACATAATAAGTAATGCAGATACGTTTTTTGAGTTGGTATTCGAGTAAATAGAGGAGTAAGTAAATGCAGAATGCAGCAGGGAAGGGACATGTATATGTGAAAGGCTGAAATGAAACTTGAACTATCGACCAGGCCGTAGCCGAGGCAAAGAAACAACGGAGAATTGAACGTGAGCCTAAAACACTGGGCCTAGCAAGTCAAAGAAAGCCAAAGTCAAGCCAGGCTGGCTCATTCAACATCGACACATCACATAAATGATGGAAGATTCAATTACCTTAAATAGGGTGAAATGGAAAATAGAGTTTGAAAGAAAAGAGTCAGTCAATAGTAAGTTAGAGAACTGCAGAGCAAGTCTTAGCCTTACTTACGCAGTCTACTACAGAGACTGATGGCTAACAAAAAGAGGATTCTTACTAGCTTAATGTAAAAACAACAGAACACATATTTACTCCTGTCTTATGCTAGGCTATCGTGTGTTCAACAAATACTACTTGGTGTGTATCATGAGTTGTGATGTAAGAAAGTTAAGGATATAGCTAACGTAACGTAACATAACGTAACGTAACGTAAGTTACTATCAACTATTCTTCTATTCTTATTACCGTAGTAGTAAAGGAGTATCTAGAGACATGACATAGGATCAGAGAGTTTTCGAGGATAGTCCAACTCTAACTCCAACTCTAGTGATACATATTATATGTCAGTATAAAAGTAAGTAAGTCAGTACTGTAAAGTAGTATTCATTTCACTCACTCTCTTCAAACTCAAACGCTGTCTTGTCTATATGGTTGATGTTGGGTGAAGGAAATTGAAGATGAGAGACATTATTTAGTCAGTTCACTTATATACTTACTTACTTACTTAATATATGTAGTAATATACTTAAAATTTATACTCACTCAACTTAACTCGACTTGGAGTGAGTGAGTGACTCTCTTATGGACCTATTTGTATGTATATAAATATATGACTTCTCCTCTCCAATGTGAAGGCTAACTAAAGAGACAAATACTCCATGTACATAATGCTTGCTATTTAGAGGAACTCTCTTAAGATATTACCTAACATATACATGTGGAGGGCAACATAACATACCAACCATAGATGTGTGTAAACATTAGATAGGTGATACATGTGTGTATATACTACTACATACATCCATATTATATAGAACAGAGATATATTAGTACTACAGATATCTCAGGAGCTCGCAGCTACCGTAAGTTGTAAGTTGTAAGTAAACCGACAGAATCATTTTTACTTTACGTTAGTTCACTTCTCGTCTATACATATTGCATCTGCAATCTACACATAAGTTCTAAGTTCTATATAACTTCTTTGTAAGTATAAGCATAAGCAAGAAGAGTTCTTCTTCTACTCCTTTGGTCTAATGGTCCGCTCTTTCTAATAGTAGCAGTAGCATGTATGTATGTAGTAAATAGGTAAGTAAAAAGGATTCATCTTCTTATCTCTATCCGTAGTAGCCCAAATACTTACATACTTACATCCATGTATAACATAATTATACGTACTACTACCTAACCTTCTTCTCTACCTATATTATGTATGTACATACTCGTAGACAAGACAGCATGTATTATTGTGCTATTCTGGCCTTGTTTCTTTCTCGGTTCTATCCAACTTTGCTAGAGAATGTTATCCGTCTTGGTATCGAACTCTTATTGCTACACATGCATGCATCAGTATGTAAGTAATGTCTGTATATGATATGAATGAATATAGAAGAAAACAGTGGATCAGTATGTATGGAATGGAACGTAACGTAAGCTAAGGTAGCTTATGTAATGTAGTGCACGTTACATTACATTGAAGTTATAGATCACACAAGTTACAAAACTTCTCATTGTTAATTCCAAGCTTTCCATAGCTCTCTAAACTTCCGTGAGCTCCGTCAGTCAACCTGAGACACTTATTCAGCCTTCTAAAAATACGCATTCAAAATGTGCTCAAAGTAATTATTCATTTTCGAAGAGTGCTTGACGTTTCTACTATTATGGGATCATGTGCACTGCGTCATTTCCGCTTTTCCCTATACATATTACTCTGTAGTGTACAGTGTACCTTTCAAATTGGGCCCTCAATATTTTTACCCGCCGGAGCGTGGAAGGAACCTTACTTGCTTTTGCTTCTTCTGATTTCACTTAACTTACTTACTCACATCACATATCAACTCACCTATGCAGTTCCATTCCTTAGTTCCAGTTATGTGTCTATATGTCTATGTCCCTATTTCATTTGCCTCATTTCAACAGACAGTCATCTACTACTACATACTCCTCTTCTCACTTTATTTCTTTAGCCAACTCAGACTCAAAGACTCAAAGTCAAATTCAAGCCACCCCATCTGTTCCGAATAGATATTATGTGAGTGAACTGAGCTCTTGCTGTGTTATGTATGGATGTATGTATGTGAGTGTGTGTACATATTATATTATTACATTTCCAAAGCGTCTCAAGAAGATTGAGAAAAATACCACGTTTCATTTTCAACTTTAACTTTAACTCCGCTACCGCAACTACAAACAGTACACCAAACCAATACCTATAACAAGAGCAAGAACTAAGAACAACTGCATCCCACTCTTATATGTGACTTGACTCGACTCTGACTGACTTCTCGTCTCTACAAACAAATTACACAAGAGATGTTGTTCTAATGTTCTTCTGCTACTAATGTACATAACTAGGATAATAATATACATGCCGACGCTATGTAATGTAATGTAAAAATGTAATGATATTTTCAAGGGGTGCAAATACCTCTGTCTAAAATCAGAGTTTGTTTGTGTATGTGTGTGTATGTAGTAGAGTCAGTCAGAGTCAGAGAGTGGAGTCAAGTATTTGTGTAAATAATCTCTGCTTTGTTTTCTTGTATTTGTAGAACCATGCTTAGGCTTAGAAATCCCACTACTCACACGACTACTCACTTTCTACCACACCACATCCCATCACAATTACAATGGACTATGTTAATCTTTCGAGTTTTTACACATTAGAATAGAATGCACTGTCCAAATCAAAGTTACCTTTACTTTAAAACTCCCTAAGTATACAATAAGACATAATAATAACAAAACAATGCAAATGTGTGAATGTGAATGCTACTTGATATAATGAATATTAGTACTAGAATTAGAATCCTTCCTATAAGAACACCTACCTACTAATATGTTAGAGAAATATTGCATATCAGACTAAGCCACTGTTAAAAAGCTTTTACATGTCTAAAAATACATAGAAAAGGAACTACTGCGTACTAAACTGCTATGATATTATGTAAAGTAAAATGTAATATTTGTTAACTTCTTATCCTATACCGTAATGGATTTGTTTGCATGTAATGTACACACGCTGAAATTGAAAACAGTCATATTTGCTTCATGAAAGAAAAGTTCTCTGTATTGCCTACACATCTTAGTTCTGTAAACTAGCCAACCATGATTTGCTTCATATTATTACTATCTTGTACACTAACGAAATACTAATAGTGATTTCGATTTTATTTGCTTGCTGTCTATTCTGCTAGCACAAATAATAAATCACAGATGTGTTTTCACATAGGTCATGTCATAGTTCAGGTAACCGTTACATAATTCATGGAGTTCATGAGTGCACGTTTATCTTACTAAAACCTCGTAAATAGGGTAACATAACAATGCTGCATGTAAACGAGAAACAAGAACGAATTTCTAAGTTTTTTGCGAGAGGAAAAGTATTTGCTCATTCACAGAGCTGCAGCACTTGTTAAATATTAAGACTTCTTTTCTGTGGATTGCAAATTTGCAAATAATATTTTATTTTGTTGTAACAAAAAAATTCTTTAATATTTTTCAAATCTTTGGTAAAATACTAAAAAATGTCCATGTAGAATTTTTTCATGAAAAATTAGAAAAAGTATTAATTTTCGGAAAAAATTTCATAAATCGGGTTACGTATTACCTTGATATGAAAAAACATGAAAATATTAATTTGCTAAAGAAAGGAATTTTCCTTTGAATAACTATGTGGTAGGATTTAGATTCCTGCAGACAGTAGTTGTGTAAATAATTCTAATTTGGTATGGTGTATGAAATGAAGTTTGTAAGTGTATACGAAACGAAACGTACTTGAGGTGAGCGAAGATGAGCAAAAAACTAACGTAAGTAAGTAAATAGTACATGGAGATGAGAGGAGGGAAACAACTTACCGGGACTAGTCTGCCAGCTGAGACCACCGATGAACATCTTCCTATAAGACCAGAAAAAAATAAAATAACACCGTAGCATGTCCACTTGTGTTGTGTATGCATGTTTTCATTAATGACTCGAAAATATTTAGTTGTCGAAGAGTTGGCGATTGTATTTTTAGTTGTATTGAAATTTCATGGCATGTAAAAATCTGTATAATGTAAGCAAGTAGAGCACAAAACCAAACAAACAAACGAAGAATGAACAAAGGCATAGATATGTATTATGTAAGAGTATGAATTTGTATGAAAATGTGTTTGATTGAGATTGAGACACGGGAATGTGTGTTTGTGTATGTAAATATGAAAGTATCTTACCCGGGGTCATTTGGCACTTCGGCCTGTAGTGTACCATCAGTAGAATTTTCCATCTTGACAACAAAATCCAAATCTTCACTCATTGTACTTTAAATGCAACCGTAACCGTAACGCACCGGTAAATAGGTGTCAACAAAATAAGAAGTCAAAGCCAGACATAGATACACAATAACTCCGTGCCTAGAAATCCACGGCCACGGCTCAAGTCAGACACACACAGAAAGTTGCGATACAAGATGATTGTGAGTAAAAATGTTTTCTACACTCAACAACAACTGGACTGGACACTACGAAGAGCACCCTAACTGCCACTACACTCCTGGAAACTACAAAGAGCTCTGAGCTGAATTCCCAGCCATTTTGGCTCGGAAGCTCCTCCCACCACCAACCCAACATCTTCCACGATATTTTATCCCTACTCAAAGACATGGGCAAAATACACTTTCGGATACCATGTGGCCAAGTGGCCCCCGTCCCCAAACTTTTACCATACTCTCTGTCACTTTCTGTCAGGCCTGCTCTGCTCTCCTCTCATATTCTCTACTCTTCTCAGTCTTCTCTGTATTCCTGCTAAACTCAAAACTCTTCTCAACTCAACCTGCAGTTCTCCTGTCTCTTTTCCCGTATCTCCTCTCTATGTAACTTTTTGTCCATCTATCTCTACAGAATACTCACTTACTTACTTACTATAGCTACAAATCTACCTTTCTATCCATTTATCTCTATTTGCCTTTATTACTCCACATTATTTGTACAACCAAAACATTAGGATGATGATACACAAACGTAGCTTCATTTTATTCGAACTACAATATTTGTTCATTGACATGATAATGATAATGATATCATATCATACGATTGATAATATGCATGCATCCGATAAATACTCAAACTGTTTCGTACCTACTTTGCATTGCATCAATTCCATATCACAGCATACAAATTTATCTACATAATAATATTTAGAAGGTCCAGTCCACTTGTCCAGTCTCAATCCAGTGGAGTATGAGTGGAGACAAGACAACGACAACAGTTAGCCAGTTTTTGTTTGTCATATCTTCTCTTACTTGTCTAAACATAATATATTTAAGTAAGCAACTATGCTGTAGATTATCATTAATGTTTACTCTGACATGACAACGACAACGACAACGTCAACTCAACTAACTCTCTCTACCTACTACTCAATGTGTGTACTTTGTAATTGGAAATTAAATGAATCCATTCAATGATAGAGCAACTCAATTTTAAATGAGTATAGTTTGATGTATATATATACTACATTACAGTTTACAGTACAACTTATAGCATAATATTTGTATATTAATAATATTATCCCCATATTATGGTAATGGTCAGGTCAGAGTCATTCCTTTCATAATGGTTTGCATACATTCATTTGATGTCAATTGCATACAGTAGTAAATAATGGTTATTTATTATCAGCCCCTCTCAAGCTAAGCTCAATTCTCATCGTCTCATAAATAGTCAATATAGGTACATGGCTGTATTTGTATGTTGTATGATTTTACTTACAGATAGTTCAACCTTATTACTTTATTTGCATATTATACAGTCTAAACTAACGGACAACTTACAGATATCAATTATGTTATGTAAGATGTTGTGAGATGTGAGACCATTTACTGTATGCATTTTTATTCATGGAAATTAAAACGAATACTTTCAGCATGAAACTACCAGCAAATTTTTGTCGAAAGCGGACGAAAATGTGCATCCGAAGACTATGTAGGTATAGGTAGTCGTTAGTAAGTAACAGCTTGCTTCAGCAGAAGAAACGGAAGTCAAGTCAAGGAATGGAAAACCGGGTGAGGATCCTCCGTTTTTTATTGCAATACTCCTGTGAGAAGTGCAGTTTGCATTTTGGCAAAGGATATTGCAAAAATCATTGCTGTACAGCTACAAAATTTCAAAGTACACTTTTATTTACTTGTCTTGCAATTGTCCAACCTTTAAGTACATTACTCTGAAAAACACTAGTAATGCACATCTTCTTGAACGGGACATTATTTCCATATCTGTATATATTATACAACCACAATTGAATGCATCTTTTACTAAATATTTCAGGAATATTAAAATGTAAAAATGTATTATACTATAAATGGGAGTAGTATTCTAAATCAATTATATTTCTGGCAATGAGCAAATGCATAATGTAACACTCAGAAAATACTCAATCGTTAAAACTGTCAACACTTAAACATCAGCCACACTGGTATTATGTGACTACGTAATCCGCTCTACTTTTCTCGCATTCAACTTCGTCTACTGCGTGAACAATTATTTTTCAGTCACTAACTTCTTATTGCAGTAGAAATACTTAGGAGGTTAGTTTAATGACTTCACTAAGATGAAAATATATTTTACGCCGCATGAATTACAGCTTTTTGGGGGGAGTAACCCAACCTTCATTCTTCTTTTCATGTATAAATAGCATATAAGGGATCCGGGTATAAGGTAAAGATTTTATTTACAGATTTTAGGACCCTGTTTGGTTTACATGTAAAAGAGCCTAATAATTCTAAATCAGATAAACATATTGTACTATTATTTGTAAAAATTATTAGGTATCTACTATTTGTCTAATATCGGTCTAAATATTTGCCAGATATAATTTACATTACATTATAATGAGTTCCCTTATAGGGATAAGTATAAGGACAATCCCAATAAGGGAGGGCTTTTCCATGTCCCGCAAATAGCCTTAATATACATATTTTGGGCTGCACTTCTGTCAGACAATAATTACAACACTATAATTGCTACCCAATTTTTATTGTTTTCTTGTAAAAAAATCATCTTGCTTTGTAAAATTTCGTATAACCCTTGGGGTAACTAAGGGCTATATGAAATTTTACCTATCCTTGCGTAATGTTTAGAGACGTATATTAAAGTAATACTATAAGATCTGCAATGGTCTATTTGCAATGAATGCAAAAAAATCTATGGATTCATTCCCGACGTTATCAGGAAAAGAAATTAATTTGAATTTACAAACTTACAAACTTTTGCGAATCTAGGAAAAGCCCAGTTTGAGGTAAATGAGAATAATCTCACAATCTGTTTCGAAGCTTTCAGAAAATCATGTCATGAATTTTATCGGTGCTCAAGAGTAATCAATTGTAATAGTATGTACCGGGCGCAGCGCCATCAACTAAATAGTGTAGGCATAGATTACGAGACAAATAATATTCTTCCATTACAAATTACAACTTATAATAAAATTTGGGAATGTTGTAGTTTTTGAAACTGAAATATCATCCTGCCTTGCCCCTAATTGTATAAGTGGGTATCACAGTACCCTACCCACTCCTATCGCCCATATTCTGTTTTAACTAAGCAGGGAATACTTTTGAAGAAAAAACTAGCTGATAAAGTGTTTGACCTTCAGCTTAGCGTGTACAGTATAGAGTAGGTAGTTAGTACCTCCGCGCCCCTATCGGATTATTGGTGCAAAGGACAAAACCAATCTCAGGGTATCGTGAGAAGTTGTTCGACTATGAAGATACTTGGCCATGGTAATACACTATTGAAGGCTTGACAATCTTTGTTTAGCTGTCCAAAGCTAAACTTTAATAAATTGAAGCTACTTCAGCGAAAACTATAATGTGCAAGTTGCCATCTATGAGAACACTCAACTATCTATCTATAGAGAAAATAATATTTTTGCGTGTGATTCGCCAGAAATGTTAGCCGCGGGAATTGTAAATATATAAATTCTAAAGTAGGGAAATTGTAGTCCGGGTCGGGTGGAACGGTGGCACAAGAACGTGGAACATAGAAATAAAAAGAGAATTATCGAAAAGTTTCCTTTTGAAGAAAATTTCAACTTAAAACCAGGATTAATCACCATTTCCGAAATCCGACATTATTTAATTGTCTAAAATTATAACAATGGGAATATCTATAATGGACAACAAATCTCCCTTGGAAAAGGATTTGGAGCGTTTTGAAAGAGAAATAGAGACTGGAAATACTCCATATGAAATAAAAATCGAAGATGTTGCTTCAAGATATAGTTTTTATTCGGCTCTATCAAGAATTGCAAGTATGCCTCACTTGGTTAACAGTAGAATTTTAAGTGGGGAAATAGTTAGAATCACTGGAATAGATATAGATTTTTTGTCTAGGCCAATTCTCAGGACCGAACTGGCGGAAATCGACGAGCAGCTGGAACTTTTGGAAACAAGCTTACGCAGTGAACAGCCCGAAAAGAGGAACGCTGATAACGGATATTATATTGTCAAACGCAAAGTGTTGTCTAAAAATATGGTGACCTTTTGGGGAATTGAGGTCTGGGGTAATAGCAAATACTAGACATATATTTTCTACGGATTGTTAAACTAACTAACTTTAATTCATTCCTCATATTTATCCTAAGTTATATTAAAACTATGCATTTTTAATTCTAGACTTCAAAAACGATGCTGTTATTCTGTATCAACCGACCGTAGTACTGAATACAATTGGACAGCCGATTAATTGCGTAAATGTTTATGCAAACTTTTATCAAAATGGCACTAATCCGTATGCTGTTATACAGATACAAGTTAGGGCCAATTCAGATAGTGAACAGGAGACTTTGGATTTCTATTGCGAAAAAGTTGTACCAAAGATTGAACGATGGATGGTAGAAGAAACAGGGTTATCGGGGGATTTAAATTATCGGTTACCTAAATGTTCAATGATGCTAATAGACAAAAGTCAATATTGGATTTGCTATAAAACATTGAAGCAATACTACAACACCTTAAAAAATGTATGTCATTTTTATGAAAATCATCAGCAGTGTAGATTTTGGAAAGTTGGAAATTACTAGCAACCCTTACTTGTTTCAGGTTTGGACAACATTAGAAGAGCCGACTGATCCTCAAAAAATGATCTATGAAGAAATGGCTATAGCTTCATATTTATTCGCATTATGGAAAGTGTCGCCGTCGGAAGAAAGTAAAATTTCAAATTTCGTTGATATTGGATGTGGAAATGGGCTACTGTCTTTGTTTCTGACATTAAATGAATATTCTGGAAGAGGTGTTGACATGCGAAAGCGAAAATTATGGAATGCGATTGATGCATTTGCATTTAGCGTTAACAAACGCCACTTGAGTCTATCGGTAAAATTTTGTTCAATATGATTTTGGATAAGAAGACAAGACCTATTCAAATTTATTATTCATCATAGGAGCGGACTCTCCTTCCTGGTACTACAGAATTCAGTAATGAAGCTCCAAAGACCTGGTTGTTGGGCAATCACAGTGACGAACTAACGCCTTGGATTCCCATTTGGGCTCGTGAGAACAATTCCAACTTTTTTATTATCCCTTGTTGTGCACACGATTTCTCTTGTAAATTTCAGCGTAAGAAGGGCGATAAAAACTCTAGCATATATACTTCCTATATATTTCACCTGAAGGGAATTATTGAAAGTTGCGGCTACAAATGCTTAGTGGATCGACTTCAAATTCCATCTACTAAGCGGATATGCTTAATCGGTTTAATTGATCATCCAAATGGTAAAAACAGCGAGGAGGTTTCACAGTATATCCACTCTGTTTATGAAGATTACGCCGACTCCTTTAAGGCTCGTGAAAGTCAGCAAAGAGTTCAAAATTGTACTAGATTAACATTAAACGATGGAACTGATGTGGTAAACGATATGGCTAAATGCATTTTGGACAAGCTGGTTTCCGAAGAGAACTACATTCTGCTCCCAGGATACAATGTACCGTGGAACAAAGGCATGGAAAAGTTAAGCCTTGAAGACGCAGCAAATCTCATTTCTGATAAGCACAAAGATCTAATTAAACGACAAGGCAACGGAATCAAAACTCTATTAAAAAATAACAGACAAGTATTCAATGTAATAGGTGGAAATGTTAGTCTTCGTTCTCCTTGTACTACAGATATTGCCAGGATAAAACAATCAAGCCTTTCTAGAATTAATTCTAAGAGGTGTTTCCTCCAGCTAAATCATCCGAATGGATGTCCACTATCAGATAGCGAATGTCCTTATAAACACGATGATCTTACACTAAGTGTTAATATATGATAGTAATAATTAGCGCTAATTGTAAATATTATTAACTAATAGATGTAGGCTTAGGTATAGATGATGTATTGTAAATAAGACGTATGCCTCAATATTCGCATTAGATTTTGTTCACCAATGTAATTTTATTAAAACTTATTCCGTATAAGCACAGAAAAAACATCTCAATGTAAGCTATTGCGCTCGCTGTCTCAATTTTTCGAAATTATCGCAGTCTTCTGGACTATTTTATTTTCATATTATTAAGCATTTAGTAACTATTTTCATAATATATTTTAGCTCATTTGAACATCAATTACTTCATTAAGGGTTATCTAAATCCGCTTAGCAATCCACGATTGGAAACTTTTACCCCCGACCTGTGGCATGACAACGAGAGCAGAATTCCCATTCACCACAAGCCCGAGTCAGAGGGAGAGAGAAATGACAGCATTTCTCTAATGTATTTCCCATCTTTGTCTCCTCTACTTGGATGCCAATAGGCTATTCTACTGTCTATTCCCCTGCCTTCCGTTCCTAATGACCTGAAATTTAGACCTTTGAAAAATCATAAAAACCGTTTGCATATTTTGTATTATGAACCAGACGGCTTAATGAATTTTGAAGTTGTAGGGCTCTGCTTATTCTTGGATTCATTGGCTAGAGGCTGGTTTGAACAAATATTCATATTTTACCTTAATATAAGTTGGACAGACAGAAACATGCATGGAAACGGCAAAAATTGATTTTATAATACTTTATTTAATATTTACATTCCCTCTACATAACGGGTAATTAGAACAATTAAAGAATTAAATTAAATAGGAAAATAAAGAGGAAAACGTTTTTTGATAAATCTATCAAAATGTTCTATTTTGTTAGGATCATATACTAACAAATTAAATAATACTTGCATGTGCTTTTAGAAAGCTGATGTGGACATAAGGTACCTGCTGGCGAAAATAGTGTATTACTACTCTAGAATATTGATTATTTTACCGTTCGTTGAATAATGTGTACCTGTATCATGTTATTTAGTTTCTACTTTCTATCGATATAATTGAATTAACGACTTTCTCACAAACTTGACGAAGTTAAAAACAAAAGTAGGACTTACTAACTTACACATATCTGTAATTCATCGTCAATAATAATTTGGGAATTATGAATAGTAAACATACAGATTATGAATTAGAATTATGAATAGTACTGTAGCTAGCTAACTTACATTGTATTCGTATTCTTTCATTTTGTTTTAATGCCACCACGCACACTTGCTAACATTTAGTAAGTAGTATATTATGATGCTATTTAGATTAGCATACTCATACAAGGTACTTTTAATGGTACTGAAAATGGTGAAAATGCTTATAGAAATCGCCCCTAAAATAGGTGTTAGTGTTTTATTAATTAATATATCGCTGCTGAAAGAAATGAAAAGTGGTATGTAAGCACTTTTGTAAGCAATAAACAATGCTACAACAAAAATTAAGAACCAGATGGATACTCTTTATTTCGACGTATTCTTGTTCATAATAAACAGGCAAATTAAACAAGTGTAGAAAACTTTTTAAATGATGCCTATCTTATTTGCAACGTCGAGGGCGTCAAAATCAGGAGCAAGCCGAACATATGCCTTCTTTTTCCCATCTGGGCGAATGAGTGTGTTTACTTTTCCAACCTCAACTTCATAGAGCTTTTTCACTGCAGCCTTGATGTGAAATTTATTAGACTTCAGATGTACAATGAAGACTAAAGTGTTGTTATCTTCAATCTTCTTCATTGCTGCTTCAGTGGTCAATGGATATTGGATAACATTGTAAGCATCCATTCTAAACAAAGAAAAATAACAATCATTAATATCATATAGACACAAATTTAGAAACAGGGCAGGGCAGGGGTTCGATAAATTAGGGGAAAAGTGCTCTCCTGTAGTTTCGGTGTCGTGGGTGACCATAGGGGATTGAAGATTGTTATACGGGGGGATCTTTCGATTGATTTGCTTAGATGATGACCATCAATGACCGAACAGTTGTCATCAACATTGATTGCCAACCGTAATGTGTTTGGGAAAGGGGGTAGTAAATAGTGGAGCACTGGAGCATTGACCAAATTTTTGGGTCACAACATAATACACAATAAATGAGAGATTAGCCGCGACATAGGTAGGATAGTTGCATATCTTTTGACAAATATCTTACTGGCTCATTTGTTATTGCGTTGTTGGGGCAAACGACCCACCTAAACACGAGGTGGTTGTGGTTTGTTTTATATCTAAACAAGTGTCCTAATTTTACCGCCTCTGATATTGGACACCTTGACTGGGGATTGATTTGAGCGGACTCGGGAACAGTGGAACCCACTTAATAGGATTTAAAATATTAAATTAATGAATTTGACTAACCTGCATCGCGTTGGAACGGATTTCCGAGCGAACTTGGGATTTCTGGGAGGTCGGAAAGTACGTGGTCTCTTGAAGTGAACAGTGGGTCGGATTTTCCTTACTCTCTTTTTCTCACCCTCAGCACTTTTAATTACCTGTGTGATCAACAAAATCCAAAAAAATGAGCGGTATTCGATTGTCATAATATGAGAAAAGAGGTACATTTAAACATCAATAAGTCAGTATAAAAAGTCTTGGTTTTGAAATTCATAAATTATCATAGAGATTCCCACAAGAAATTCATCATTCATATTATAATATTCAATATTGCAAACCGGAGTGCTAATTTTGAATGTGCGTGCTTGCTTACCTTCTTGGAGACCTTCAATGCTTTGTTAATTGCCAATTGACGAATTCTCTGGCGAATTTGTTTTCGCTTTTGAAGGGGAGTCAAAGTAGACTTGGGCTTTTTAGTTCTCTTAGCACTGTCCTTAGGGGTCTTAGCGGGGGCTGATTCCGATTTAGCAGGCTTTTTCTCTGGCTTCTTCTTTTCTGCTGCTTCCTTCTTAGGTGGGCTGGATGAAGCCGACGCCGGTTTCTTCTCTAAAAATGTTAAAAATATTATTGTTATTGACCTTTATTGCAAAAAAATGACTCAACTTATATTTTATATATAGTACTGCAAATAATTTTCAACTTACCGTCCTTTTTGGGACCCATGCTGGATGACAAACTGTTAATTAAAATCTAGAAATCCTGCAAGACACGATGTAACAGCCTCGCAAGTCGGGCTAACTATGGCAATGGCAGATACACAGAGAACCGCACGACAAGATAGTCAGAATGAATGGCAAAGCAGACGAACGTAAAACCATGCCGTCGAGGAAAGTGGACTATGCGACCCTAGGAGATCTTCTGTTAACAACGTCCGCACTTTGGCGCTAATAAATGATTTGAGTTACAAAAATTATCTGGTTTTGATCTACATGAGTGTACACATAGTTTCCCACAACAGACACAGTGTGTCATACACAATGCGCAAAATACAAGGCAACAAGAAATTTTTTCACAGAGGAGAAACTGACCATACTTGTTGGTCACTCTGTTGAATATTAACCTATCAACAATAACTAACTTCATAAATCGTTTAACATCATTAAAAAATTTAAATATGCCATAATCACTTCCATGTCTTCGTAAATTGAATTATCTTTTGTTGAATGTAATTTTATTTGGACGTAGGAAAATCTAAACAAGTCAGTACTCTGAAAACATGACCTAGGGTGACCCAGTGGACATTTAATTATTTTCTTTTATAGATGACATCGAGAAATGTAACTAGATGTTGTTGGCTGACTGTGTGGTAATCTGAGTAAGCTGGATTACTATTTATTAAAATTTATCAATTTTTAGCTGTACTAACTATTTTTGAAGTATTTGTATTTTTATGTTTTTGCTATATTGCTTTCGTTTCTGTTATTTATTGCAGCCCTGCAACCAGACCAGCAAGTAATAAAATGGACTACTGAATGGAAACATATGTGACATGATGGATTGATGTCGCATTGGGCTGAGCTGCCGAATCCTTACCCTTATCAGTCACGACACGAAACGAAGAAAACGAAAGTGATAACAATGAGAGTGAAAAGTCGCCAAGTGACTGAATTTCCTCAAGCTTTAGATCAGTCGACAACTCCCTATGGGCTTAATCAGTTCACACCATCAGCTAGATCTTTATCCGACTTGAATAGTACGAATTTCGGAGATGACTCACATTCGTCATCCCAAGTTGGATCACGAGTTGCTGTCAGAATGGCCAAAGCAGTCTTTGTTGGAGACGTAGGTGTAGGAAAAACTTCCATAATAAATCGCTTCTGTCGAGACATTTTTGAAATGAATTACAAGGCTACAATCGGAGTGGATTTTGAAATGGAACGGTTTTGGATCCTTAATGTACCGTTTAATTTGCAAATGTATAGCTCCATTTACTTAACAATATATGCGATACTTAATATACAGTCCAATATTAAATAAAATCTGTGTTTTTATAGATGGGACACTGCTGGACAGGAGAGATTTAAATGTATTGCAGCCTCATACTATAGAGGATCAAATGGTGAGTAATTACGATAGAAGTGTTGACCTAAAATGTCTGTGACGTTTAATTCGTATTAAATCGGGACGCTTTTGTGATGTAATGCAATCGTCTCGCTAATTAGTAATAATACTGGGCTGAGTAATGAAAAATGCACAGTTAATATTCAAGTGTTTTATTTTTAATGTATTTAGTTATAGTTACTGTGTTCGATGCTAGCAACCTGGAAAGTCTTTCTACCTGCCAACGATGGATGGATGACGCAGTTGGAGCAAATAGCATTGTGCCTTTAAAATTTCTAGTGGCTACCAAAATTGATCTTGTTGTAAGATATAACATAACTGTAACAATATGCCTCTCTATATTTACCACTATTTACCCGTTAACAGCTATAGTAGTTACTTAGCAAATATAATGCACGTAATATAATTAAATGGATTGTGATTTTAGAATGAAACCCATCGTGAAAAAATACAGCAAATGGGAAGTAGAATGGCAAATCTTTTAGGAGCAGAATATTGGCCTATATCCTCCAAAACAGGAGAAAATGTAGAACGTTTCTTCCGTCGATTGACCGTTTTGGCCTTTGAAATGGGATTAGCTAATGAAGTTCAGGAGAGTATCTCAAGACGTCCTGTGCAAATCCAACTAGATATGTGTAAGTGCATCTAAAAATACTGATTGACATTTTAATTTATTAATGTTTCTGTAAACAATTTTTATTTTAACTATGGATTCTCCCTACCTCATTCTAGCTGTCTTACGACCTTCAAATTCTGAAGATAGAAGTGGGAATTCATCTATGCAAGCAGCAAAGCGATGCTCTTCATGCAAAAACTTGTGAATATATGATAGTGTTTGTACTGAGGAATATATACACACCTGTGGGGGATTCATCCACATTTGCATTTAGTTGAGATCGAGGACACAGAGAAGTTAATATTCAACAGATAATACAACATAGTAACAAAAATGTTTATGGTGATAATGAAAATCAGGAAATTCTTTATTAGATGAAATATGTACTTAATTAATGAGAATTCTGTATAACTAGAAATTTTTTTATTGTGCACGTTTAGCTTTGTATTACTTAATTTTGAGTCTCGTTTTTGACTGATATTATTTACGCACTTTATATATTGATTAGGAAACTGTTGTTAAGAAAGAGGTAGCTATTTAATGGTCTCATTATAGACTTTGGAGAATGTACATTCTAAAAAATCATTCCATATAACCAATGTTAAGACTTATTGTTTGCCAATGATCAAGTGCAATGTATCAATGTTCACTCACGCAATGCATTTAAAATGGTACTTATAAGAAGTGTGGTGCACGGCACAATTAATATAGCTTGTAAGAATACGAAAGAAAAGGGAATAGTCCTAACTATAGGTTACCGGGTACTGGTCATTTTATTTCATATGATACATTCAAAAGCTGTTATTCCTAGGCATTTATTGAATTGCACTCTTCCCAAGACCTATTCCAGCTATAGAATATAAGTCATCAATTTGTAATTTACGATTAGTTAATAATGACCATTCCTATTGCAAATTCCGTACTGCGGATTTGTACAAACCGTCCTTCGTTGATGGTGTCCATTAGCCCCATTGGAGGAAGGTACTACATATTTATAAGTGAAATGTAATGTACTTATCGTTAGATACATACTTGAAGTTATGCGTACAGATTTTCATTGAAATCCAAAGAAAAACTATACCAAAGTGTTAACGTTTAATTGAAATTTTTTCTAGTCTTTTTTAAATCAAAAAATCCTTTTCAATAAATAAACAGGTAGCAGCTACCAACTTTTAGAACAAAAATTACAACTGTAATGTTGTGATTTATAGCATTGTAGAGTAAAGAGTTCTATTTGTACAAGTATTATGCAGTTTAATATTATGTTGGCAGCAAATGTATTTGTTTAGCATCAATATGTGTTAAATAAGCGAAAGTATTCATGCTGCGGAAGTTAGAGGAAGAAATTGTTCGTATCTTTAGTAATTTATGGCTACTTTAGTGCACCGAAATATTTCTCTGGTAGAATTGTAGAATAAATGTTTTTATTTACACATAATATAATGTTTGTTGACTTCATCTATTGAAAATTAAAACTATGCAATCAAAATCGCTGGTTAATTTATTAATTAATTATTCACTGACATAGTTGTGATGTGATTGCCACTGTGATTACATGATGCGTATTCGAAATACTCATTGTACAATTAGCATTGATATTACTTTTACACAGAAATACATACTTCATATACCATAAATTAATGTAGCACTGCCTATGTGATCAAATCAGTTGCAGTAAATTATAACTGGCTAACGGGGTCAAAATCCAACCTACGTCGTCGTTGTAACAAATAGGTCATCCACGTGCCAGGCAGATTTTACCTACCATTCACTTTATTTAAGGTCCATTACAAATATATTTTGACAATGCATGTATATTTCTTCATATTATACTTAATACACACCTATCTGTGATATCACCGTTTCCTAATTGTCGTGAAACATGGCCTTTTTACTTATGCACGACTTTGCAATAAATACTTAATATCCCTCCCTATCATAAAATCATGGAACCTGAACTTACCACTACCAGTTCAGTTTCTTGCAAATATCCATTGTTCGAGAAATGGAGAAAAAAACTAGTGTGTTAGGGAACAATTAGTATTTTGATTAAGTATTCGAATATATTTAGTTTTAAGTGATGTTGTCAAAAACATTATTCTGCTACATTTTGGGGATTTCATTTGGATTTTATTGTAGTTCCGTTGCATATTCCAACATTTCTTCTCCCAATGTAAAACAATTCGCACATGGTTTCAGTTATCCTGCTATAGTCAATTTTGAAGTGGACAAAGCAGTATTCATTCTTCCAAAAATAGGATGCCACATCATCACAGACAGGTTTTTATTTTCTTAGAAAATCCTTCATATATTCATATAGCATCATAGAGGATTTATTAACCTATAACGTTTTTTTCCGTAAAAATTACTGTTCATAGATCTTCTCTAACTGATGTAATTTTTATAACACGCCAATATGATGTTTATCAGACTGATGCGGAAACTGTAGACGATCTAATATTATTGTGTCTAAAATTCCAAAGTAAATATATTAATGCCACTGAGTTTGTCAGCGGATTGCGGGACTTTGCGTCTTTAGTTTATCCAGGTATGTGAATATTTTTCTGTTTTACATTTCTACAATATTAGCTTTGACGGTACATAAAATTTTATATACTTATCCAAGATATCAATATCACAATATTTCCTATAGGATCTACTCTAACTATATGTGGGATTTTTCTAAATGCTATATACACTTACATTATTAGCTAGCATAGTATAAATTTATTACGTATCAATTATTTCTTTGCCAGGAACAAAATGGTGCGGAGTTGGTAACAGTGCTGACAATGAAACTGATCTAGGTTTTCACACCTCAACTGACAAATGTTGCCGTGACCATGATCTCTGTGATAACTTTGTGCTTGGGTGGACATGTCATAAAGAAAACGGTTTGTGCAACCAGAGCCCTTTCACAAGGTATTTTTAATACTCATAGTGTGATGAAATGTAGAACAATATATTACATAATATAGGTAATGATTTCACTAACGACAAAATATACATACCTATGCAAACTAATGAATTTAAACCATTTTGCACTATCAATGACAAACTAATTGCACTTTCAAATTATGAATGCCATCATCACATTTTATGTCCATAATGGACTAATTTACATTACATATTTGCGAACACATAGTATTGGTCCACCACACTAAGATGCTTTCCCCATGATTTCTGAAAATGCATGTTACCACAAAAATACAGCCACCACAATATCAGTTGGAAAACATATCAGCACAAAAACTTATTAATTCTTTAGAAATTCTGATATCAGGTCTCATTGCAACTGCGACGAAAATTTTCGCCAATGTTTATTGCAAATTAACGATACGGTAAGCGAACATGTCGGTACTCTATTTTTCACCGTTTTCGGTCTGCAGTGTTTTCGAGAAGACTTCCCGATTATCGAATGCAAAGAGTATGGAGGGTAGGTTAATGTTTTAGTACTATGCATTTATACTCTCTATGCAAATAAGAAATTATTCAACTTATATACAAACATACTTTTGTAACGATCATTTATTTATTTCTCTTTTACTTGTTTAAATTTGTGTATAGATTCCTCAATATCCATTGCCAGGAATATCTTTTAAACACTAGTGAATCAAAATCCTTTCAATTTTTTGATAGTCCCAAATTTTTAAATGATATGTCATCATAAGTAGATGGTAAATACCTTAAACTGTAACTGATAATTACAAGTAAACCCCAAAAATTAATACATTAGTTATTTAATAGCGGAGCTATTTAGTGCAGAGATAGAATGCTACCAATGTACAAATAAGCCCTAGTATTTTATACACATATAAATTTTTATTGGGAACCACTGATTGGATTAAATGGCAGCGGAATTCGTGGTGACGGAATTGTAGGCAAAATATCTCCTCCTGGTAAGAGGCTTGCTGGATCGAAAAGTTTTCTGACCGTTCTTTGGACTGGCTCATAAGGTTGCGCTGGGAAAAATTGCCATGATATAGGTTTTGAATAATCAAACCGATATTTGACGCATTCTCCACTGTAAAATATAAATATTTGTATTTTTGCAATCTACAAAATCTATTTCATGCTGCAATACGTATCAATATTTTAATAATTGTTAGTGACAAATTAATGTTAGTAAATATAGTTAACAAATAAAACTGACTTTGTTGCAATACGGTAAAAATATTGCTGAACGCAGCTCTAAATGAATAATAAATTCTAGCACTGAATAAAATACTGCGTCTGTAAACCACTTTCAATAGCATTCTCAGAAAAATAGGCAAAAATGTCATTTGCAAAATCAAATAAGAGCCCATGGCATGACTCCATAGAAGCAAACCAGACGAGGGCAATTTGATCATGAGTACAGGGCTTCTATTAGGAGTTTTACGGCATGTTTGCATTTGTTTGAAGTAGCATGGGATAATATTACTTATTTAAAAGTATCTACTAGGTAGTCTATTATATTTTCCGACAACAGAGAAAGCTACTTTTACGTAAGTACAAATACAAATACATAGCATGGTTCATTTGTATCATAAAAGCATGTATCCCCGCACCACTTTACATAAGATATGGACGTGAATTCTCAAGCGTGGTATTTAATTAATCTACTCGCAGCAACAAGGAGAAAAATGAAATTGGTTTGTCTGCAATAAGAAAATTGACTTACGTGAGTCGACGCTTTTTGCATTCCTTCGGTTTGATGGGATGCCTTTGGGCAAAGCAAAGTGGTTTTAGGATGTTGAAATATAAATGAGCAATTTTAAAGCTAGCCACGGAACTAAGAGAATTATCTCTTCGTAGACATTTCAAGAAGGCTTCATCGCAATCACAGTGTGACCTATTTCACATTGAAAAAAGTTAGAGTACTATTTGTCGACTTCCAGTGTGCATTTTACCTAAATAATTAAAATATTCCATACTCTCACATTTTCTTGTAAACTCAAGTAATTTAAATATAAATATTTAGTTCATGAAAATTATCTTTGCGTTATATTGGAAAAATTAATTTGAATTGTAATGGAGATATGTAATTCATTCGTAATATACAGAAATGGTGCGAATTGGGTTATAATTGAGAAATTAGAACTGTAAGGTAGTTGTCACGCCTATGCACATATTTCCGAAGAATAGCCATTTTTAATTGTATACATGTATTAACCAAAATGATAGGGATATACCTTGTGAAATCCGCATCGTTGCATAGTCCGTGTTTACACTCTCCTTTCTGTATGTTATCTGAACAAGCATCATGATCCCTACAGCAGTTATCTGTTTCAACATATAACCCTAGGTCATCTGCACTTCGGGCCACATCACCGGCTCCACACCATTTAGTTCCTACGTTTTGCATTATTAGAAACAAGTAAATGAAAATTGGAAACTTTTATAGTAAATGTTAGATAAATAATTAAAACCTGGACAATATTTTTCATATTCATCATTGAATAAATATCTACAGCAAAGAACATGATTGAGCAAATTTTTGGAGTTGCCATTCAAATTGCATTATAGTTTGGTAAATATTGAAATTAAACTTGTAGAGTTTATCATCCTTACCAGGAAATATCAGAGGAAATCCACTACTTGTTCCGAAAGTAATATTATCGAACTCAGGGAAATTAATATCAGTTAAATTAAATCTCTCTCCATCCGTAAGAGAACCTTCGTCTTCAGAATTGTCTTCATCATGTGTTTCCTCAAAATTTCTAGCATTACGTTCCCCATCTGAGTTATTGGAAGAATTAGAAGCTGCAATTTGGTTGCATTTCCTTTGTAAAATGCCGAAACGGTTATCACTCATTGATTTAACCAGCTCCTTCCTTGTCATAATGAACCATTGAGCATTTCTGAATAAATGTATCCAAATTAATTACAATTAAACACCTTGTGAAGTATAGTACCTAAATATACTGCAGAAGAAAATCATAGAAATAAACTCACTCTCCCCGAAATACATGACAGTTCCTCGAAGAATCGACTTCCGCTACCAGAGTTCCTTAATAAAATGATACAACAGTATTCAAATGTAAAATTCCTTTTCATGGAGATAAGCATAGTCCGGCGTAAGGTTAATAATAGTCTCTGCTTAATAAGCACTTCATATTTTAGGTATAAAATGAGAAAAAATATATTGAAAAGGTCCTTATCGAACTAGTTAATATGTTAGGTATGCTACCTAATTTAGTATCCACTTTAATAAGAATACCTTTGTTTGTAAATGTAATTAAATATCTGTTACCTTCAAAATTGGAGTAATATGTATACGTCATGGTCGCATAACTAGTAAGTTCTCCTAATGTAGCTAATGTTAGCAGTACCAAAGCTGCAAGATAATAGTTGAACACTAAAAGCAGAAAATGAGCGAAAAAAGGTAAAGTACTTATAAAAATGAAGAATTTTTGTCGATAAGATTCGAATGAAATGCTGAGACATTTAATAAGATTTGCATTTTTGCTTACAAATTAATCAATATAAATCTATCAAAAGTAAGAAATAGTTGTTGTAAACAATTGCACTAACTTTTGCTGATCAAGTTGAATAAGTGAGGTTATTGCTTTGTCGAAATGATTCACTGTCCCACTGTATTTTTGGTTTCAATTGCTCAAAAGTTTAATTCTACAATCAGTAGGTACTTTTTCACTGACACATTCCTACTTTGTTGAGACAAATGAAATAAATTTGCAAGTAGTTACTGTATACCACAAAGATGACTGTTATATTCCCAAAGTTAACAATATCTGCAAAGGCACAAAAACTTTTTGGAGATCAGCAAGCAACAAAAATTAATAATATATACCTAATATACCACTTGTATGTATTTATACTTATAAAAATATGCAAAACAATACTTCTGACTTCAACGTATTCATCTGATTATTTCTATTGTGATCGAGCAACAAAGTAAGCAATTTGTATCGATGCACATAAATACTGTAATTAGTGTAAAGTATGAGATTACTACTGTATAATATTTGATGGTAATTTGATATAGCCGTGCTTACAGCAGCAGAACAAAATGGTCAATACCTAAGGGAAATAAACCATGCAAATATATTTATATGCAAATATATTGCATAATCCTTTCAAGTCACGGCCATATCTTATGCATTGTTAGATATTATCCACTTCTTCTTTTTGTTTGTTTATTAAAAGACACAAGAAAGGTTGGTTTCCATTTTTAAATAAGTGTTATTCTATGTTTTCTGAGTATATAGTTAAAAGGATAACATTATAGGGTAGTTATTACTAGGAAGGTGGAAATTTGCTAAAAATTGCGTCGTCCAAGCGAAACCTCTGCCTTTATATTCTACATTAGTACAGGATTTGTACATACATTACTTTTAGTAATCAGTATAAACAGGGAGAAGGCACATCTCAATTCTAAATTGGAAGAGGAAAACTACTTCTGCGTTATCTTGGAATTGCGATCATCACATATTATTTCTTACATTTATTCATTAATTCCATGAATCAACTAGGCAGAATATAATAAGTAAATACTCCAGACTCCAGATGATGTTGGTAACTGCGACGCTGTGTGTGAATTACTTAGAGACCCCCTTACAATAACATGCTATGCCAATTTATTCCACGCACAGGCTGAAAAGTTGTGTTTTCTGTTGGTTTATAAGTACTTATTCATGTTGTGTAAAATCTTATGGCCGGCAAACATACATGCGACTATAGTATTATGTGCTATGCATTGCTAGATAATAATATTCTCATTCTCGATTACACGAATTTGTGGAACACATAATCATGACTGGATTTTACTAGAAAACGAATGAATCACTTGACCTTGCCAAGGCCATACAGACTGTATAAATGGGAGGATCCATTAATTTATCAACACTTTTAGCAATTGGTAGTAGTGTTAAATTATGTTCAAAAGCGGATTTTTGACAAATTACAGGTCTGCCAATGAACTTAATAAAATTAAACTAAGTAAGTTTAATCCAACATGTTTTAAGATATCGATCTATCTATCGATATAGGAAATAGTAATACAGATATCCGTATGTATAAGTTTATACTATAAACTTCCAAGATGCATAAGATGTTTATTAAACATCTTCACTATTGAGCTGGCTACTTCTTGGATGCAAAAATGGAAAATGTAGGGCCTTGACCATTTAGATAGATAATAGTAGCATATATCAGTATGTAATGTACATACCATTGCAATGCTGTAGAATTGGAAGGAATACCTTATTTAATGTAAAAACGATATGTTGCCTTCTGTTCAGGTTTTTAATCACCAACTTATTCGTTATTTCTGTATATGTGTCAGAAGCTACTGCACCCTGTAAGCGTAGTAACTGCATGGGCTTATTGTGCAAATGTATGTATTATAGATATTATGGTAATAAATTATCACAATTTATTCGCTGCATGGATATCGATCCCTGCAAATTGTCTATCCGAACCTCTTGAGACAAATATAAATGCCTTAGTAGGGCAAATACTATATGCACACTTACATGCAATATTAATAACAAAAATATGTTTGACGTTGAAGGCAGATTAGGTAGATCTATACAAAGAGGTAACTACAGATAGGTATTAATGTGCAGCTCGGCAAATGAATCTTGTAGGCGTCTCCTACCGCTAACAATACCCTTTACAGAAAAAATATTTTTGTGAATACGCTGAACATTTCTGTTTGGTAAATGCAGTTGTTAATGTAGTAGGTATGTTATGTAGGTATACTTCGCGAGAGTAGCCAAAAATTGAGTATTATAGAACAAATATTGTTATAATGCTTGTAGTAAACATCTATGGATTCATAATCTTCAATCAGTTTAAAGTTGATAAGTTACGTATGACTATATAAATGTCTCAAATTGTTAATTATCTGTATTATCTAGTAAAAAGGATAAACAATCGGAGTCAAGCTTCCTCGGCGTCACTCACCTCACAAAAGCAAAAATGCCGAATGCCAATCTAAAATATGTAAAACAAATTCTGTGTTTTCTCATGTGTGGTAGTGTCATGTCTTTATTCTCATGTTTTCGTTAGACAGCAGGAGACAGACTCTGTATTTTTGCTAATCATAATTAAATAGGGCAGCAATTAGGCGAATAGATACAGATATTATATTTGTATATAGAATATTATAACACTGTAGATGTTAGACTTAAATATTTCGTACTCTCCAAATTCATAATATTTGTAATGAAAATCGTTTTCATAAACATAAAGATGTTAATTACTTTACTTACCTAATATACAGATTTAATCAGTTTTGCAGAATACATACATATAGTCAAAGAGTATATATTTAAATTTTCTACGTTTTACACACTTTAATTATTACATGTACACAAGATACCCACTTTTTGAAGGCTTACACATAACACATAGATATTGATTAAGAAGTCATATATGTATGTATGTACGTTCACCCAATTCTGACGGGGATTTAATTGAATTTTTAATTTCACACAATTTAGTTTAGCACTAATCATATCTCTTTACTGCTTTACATAAACTCTTAAAAAGAAGTTAAGGTACATAATGGACATAGGACATACAACCTAATAGCTACGGTAAGGTAGGTACTATGATTATAATAAAACCAATTAGGATTAGGAAAGGAGAGAGGAAATACATAAAATGCATAATGTATGTATCAGAGATTGCAATGCACAGTATATTTTCCACTAACTTGTGATGCACTCTGCACGGGGCGACAAGATATATTTTTTAAGAAAACAATATTGACTAAGTAATTATAAGAGCAATTGTTACCTAATGTGTATCTTTTGTAATTGCAAATGACAATAGAATCCATTTAGTGGGCAATTGTCATTGACAGTTTCATAGCATAATACATTAAAATTTAAAAAAATATTGGCATAAATACAAGCAAAAACGTCTGCTACCTTGTCACATATAAATATTTCGAATTACTTAAACTTAACTCTATTAATAAATCCCAATGGAATGTCATAAGTGTCTTATTCAAATGAGTTCGGTAATAAACCTTAAAGACTCTCTCGCAAATACGTTAACTTAACTCTCTGTAGCGTGAATTCCTAACTGTAATTAAAATTAGTTTGACAAGCTGGAAAGTGTGTGCATAAACAGTTTGAAAAGAGAGGATTCCATTTTGAATTTAGGGTTTGCTTCTGTTTTTAATTAGGTAATGAAAAGTAATTGTGTTATTTATTTTTAAGTTGTCTAGTTAAGTAAGCAAAAGGATGTATGTATTTTATGCTATCAGTAGTTTTATGTACGAATGTTACCTAACGACTGCACACACACAAGAGCCAGTTTTTATCCTATACTATTTACTAAATATGTAGGTTAGGTATGGTATACAATACACATTTGAATGTGGATTAGGTATGCAATCGACTCATAAAGCTCTTCAGATTTTATGAGTCGACTCGACAGTAGGTTATAGGTTACTTATAGTACATATTTTAGTTACTACATAGTTAAGGGATCGGTAGTTGCTTTTCTAATCTCTGGCGGTTTCCAAGTATCTAAAGTAGTGATGGTTTGTTTACGATTATAACTAATTACGGGTATTCTTTTATCATCATGGCACTAACAATAATGCTTTTATTAGCCCTAGTGGTAATACTTAATTTATCTAATAATCTACAATCTACAGACACACATAGTTGTATTTCCTACACTAAACAATGTTTGCTATCCCATTCTCTAATAATTTAGCTTTTTCTATATGGAGGTATATGGCATTTATAATAGTAGTATTCTGTATCATTTGATTTTTTTCACAATTCTTAAGTGTATCTTTTATTACGCAATACTCTTTTGTATAGTAAGAGTAGGGTTGGATGTAATACACAGTTATGCATAGTTATAACATGTATATTATTATGCATTGCTATATTACTATACGAATAGCGTCTATTATATAACTGCATGTCATTGTCAGGTTGGGGAACAAAAGAATTCGTTGTAGTTGTATAATAAATGTATTATATACAGTGGTGTATCGTTACTCAAAGTCAATGCTTACTTACCATAGGTACGGGTATATTACGTAATATATCTAATAATGTTTAGGATTGAGGACAATGGCCATGAATGGCGGTGGACTGAAGAAGTCGTGACTACATATTATTATAATACTAATATATCATAGCGACTTCTTATTTTTCAGGAATTTTCTAAGTTAGCACGACGAGAAAGGAATACGAATGTGGGCTTTAATAGTTCTCCAGAGAAATTCCTCTGGTTTCCTTCGCTATCATTCCACATTCCTATCTGTCAGAGTTGCATTTCTCTCTACCCTATGTAATCTATTTATTTTTCAACTCCAATTATATTGCACTATTACTATCTATTTGCTGTGGGTATAGAAAGTATAGATATACTAAAATAATGCCACAACAATGTAGGTGCTTCTCATGTATAAATAAGAGCATCAACAGAATTCAAGATAAAGAAGCCTAATGATAAAGCATCATTCGCAATTAGATAAAAAATAAATGTTTTCCAAATTGTTACTCTAGAGATATATATGTATTTGGTCACATAGACCTAAGTAACCTAAATGGCTATGTATTTAGTTCTCCTATATTTTTCTAATATCTAGATGAAGTCATTATAATTTGCTTGCGTCTTACATTTAGTCCATTCCAAATGTCAACATAGCTTTGCCGTAGTAGTAGTAGTAGTAGGTAACGTAGGTAAATTCTAATTTGTAGTAATAAACAAAATAGAGCTATAAAATGCTACGAGAGGCCTGGGCAGGACTAGGAGTCAAATGTCAAGGTAGTTATAATTTAGTACATAAGTAGGTCCTAATTTATAGTTAGTTATATATAGTTATAGGTAGATCATTTTAGTATAACAACTTAACGCATAATATAAGTACTTTTGCTCTGCTTTTTTTGTAGGAGTCATAATAATATTTGTTTATCATATCATATATCAGTAGCAAGTATATATAGGTATATTCATAATTCATTTATATAAATGTACATTTAGTAAGTGTAATATAGTAAGTACGGTACGGTTTTTCATGTTGCTCGGAATATTAATATTCTGTTTGGATGCAAATGCAAGTTTAACTGCATTACATTCTCAATTTCGTTTCTTTTCGTTTCATTTGTTAAATTATTATGGTGTCTCATCAGCTCGTAGGACAGTGTCACATATTTTAGTTTAATTATAGTATTACAATAGAATTAACTATTTTCAAGTTCATTTAGACACTTTATATTTAGTAATTACTTAGTTGGCCGTTGAAATTACAAGTTAGGTTATATACTCTTAGAATAAGATAGATCACAATAAACCAGTTTTAATTTACTCAAGCAGGAACTAATTGTTTTCTTTTTAACAGAGGGACGACAGAGACAGAACTTTACTCTAACAATTTGTAATTACGTCAACTGCATCTAACACGTTCACGCTTATAATTTACGTAGCATTTGACTACAATGATCAGTATAATATACTTAGTTAGCTACTTTTGCACTACAATAAATAAAATAAAATATCATACCACTTAAAACTATTAATATTTAGTAGGTACATTACATACAAAGTGCTGAGCATTTTTAGAGTGCTTAATATTGTTAGAGTAAGAATAAATGCATAGTAATATATATCATTATACACCATACATATAGTTTTAGTAGCAATAAGAAGCGTTTCACATCTCATAGGTACATCGCTACTTAAATCCATGCTATTTATGCATGTACCTATGTGCAATCTTTATATTTGTAAGCTTATTGAGTACATCAATATCATTTAATATTTTTCACACACATAAATTACCGAAATTATAGGTTGCGAATACATAATGTTTAAGACTGATTATTTGGCGAGATTTTCGGATTTGCTAAAATTGTTTCTTGTGGGTAATTATATAATGTTTCCTTACAAATAGCTAACATATTATATTGCATAGTTTAGAAGCTTTAAGTCGAAAGATAATATTCACAAGCAAATCAATTATGTTTTTTTTTTTAATAAATGAATGAAATATTTATGTCCCTGATTGATGCTTCTTTAGTAATTTATGTTTACGTCTGCACATAATCAAACTGTATATTATTTAATCTTTTAAGGAAAATAACTGCTTAAAGATTATTCCATTTATTAATTTCACTTGTATCGTGCTCTAATATGTAAAGCAGGGCAAGGGAAACGAATACTTAATACACGCAAACGCAACCTGTTATGACAATTATTTTTATGACAAATAGAGAATAAATTCAGTTCATAGTTTTTCCTCATTGCATTTAGAATATTTATAACCTTTTTTGTGTTGAGAATATTAGTCCTATACTGTGCACAAACATGGGGAAAGAAAGGTTTATATACAGGGGCTATTTCAATACAGTATGCAGAGCATAGTTTTAATTTTGATATTTACGACGCTATTACTAATATTTAGAGGTATATATTGTATAATTTGTCATACTTTATTTTCATTGCAGTATGCTTTCTCCTAGCTTAAGAATTAGTACCTTTGCATTTTCTTATTGCTAGTGTCATCAGTATGTATGCTAATGTCTTTGTAATTTTATAATAATGTTATAGATTAGTATTTATAGTTAGAGATTTCTTACCTAAATACTTAGCCACGGTAGATAGATTAAGTTTAATAAGCATAGTTTCCATTTCTATCGAGCATTTTAATTTCATAATATATTCATAGAACTGTGTCGCCGTGCTCATTATATGTAATATTTAGTTTTATAGTATGTGTTTACTGTTATTCTAAAGGTAGTGAATTGTAGTATTGTGTGCAGCTACAGAGTTACAACTTCCATCATACATATTCTCCAAGAGCAATTTAGCACGTCTTTAATGTAAATTTTATTTGATCTATGACTACCAGACAGAATCAGGCAGGGTTTCCTGATCGTGAGTTCAGTTATTCCTTCATTTTGTATTCATATTCATATTGCCGTGGCCCTAGCTCACTGTCATCTCACACTGTGTTATTACGATAGTTAGTATTTTCAAGTGGACTATATCGCATCACTAACGTGATTATTTGGTCGAAGTAGTTCTATCTCTAAGTTACCTTTCTTCATTCAGACGTGCTTGTTTTGAATTAATGATTGTCGACCTACTTTACAATGCACGAGTTAACAAAATTTTGAAATGAGGTTGAGGAGAGCATTTTACGTTTCATGAGGAACGAGAAGTTATGGGGCACAATATATTCTAAATATTGTAGCATTACAGTACTATTCTAGATTATATTTTCGATACCTGAATATTTTGGTAGGGAGAAATGTCATTTTGACAGTTGAGGTTTTCATATACAAATTACACAGTCACGATGCAGCTTTCATCATTTACTTGCTACAATTTTTAATTTTGTAGTACATCAATAATGAATTATAGCATAGATAAATTCTGTGTAATATTTATGCAACCTTGTCTCTCGAATTTTCCATTTCCCCTTTTATTATGTAAACAAGCATTTTATTTGGTTTTTGGTTAAATTTGACCAGTATAATTATATAGTATAGTAAGATGTTGCTCATATTATTCTTCCGTAAATAATTTTAATGTATTTCTTAATTGAATGACAAGCTTTAATTCTGTCTTGGCTAATAAAATAGAAGGCGAAATGAAAATCAAATTGTAGTGCTTTCACTAGTTTCACTGTGCTGTACTAATAGAATTTAATATGCGAATTGGGGCAATGCAAGGGTTTGATTAAATCAGCGTTTGCTCAACTCAACTAGTATTTACCTAGCATTATGAGGAAGGTAATATAGCATTTATGTAGATTTAGGCTAGGCAAGCATTACAATTGCAATACCCAGAAGGACGCAAGTTGATGAACAACCATAAGTGCTGATATTCTAACATTCTAACAAGCGAGGCTTTAATAATGGAGTGGGGAAAGAAAATGAAAGGATTCGCTAATGGAAATTGTTTAAGTGCTTAGAGAGTAAGAGACTTTGTTAGTATTGAATTATGCAGTCGAGTAATATTTTGTATGCGTGTATTGTATTTTATATTGTATCTGTGGCAAATGTACACAATGAATATTATGCAATATCCGTCTATATATTATTTATATAAAGTCAGTATGTAGTTAAGGTAGCATCTACAGTGTATGTTATCATTATCATAGTTAGAATATTTAGGTTAGCGTTGTATTGTATTGTATTGTGTTGTACGTACATGCAGAGTTAGAGTTGTAGCGGTTCATTAAAGTTAAATTTCATTTAGCTCAATTTGTTTTCATTTCAGCGTCAAGAAAAGGTGGTCGCAGCAGATTTAGCCTTGTGCACTTTTGCATGAAACAAGGAATGGGAGTGCGTGGATTGCTTAGCTAATAACTTAGTACTATAGATAGGCTCATGCTTTTGGCTCTCACTATAAGGTATATTACTCTGTCTCTCCGTTTATCCTAAATGCAATACGAACAGGAATATTCTGCCACAAGAGAAACTATAGATTGTATTTAGGCGTATACTGTAGAGGACGGCAAACCGGAACCGCATCCCCAACCAAAACTCAAACTTTCTTTTCCTAAAGTTAGAACGGATACCGGTTCCGGTTTTGCAATCTCCGGTTGCAAATGAACGAAGCAGTGTAGCATTTTACAAGTTATAGTATTTTCACTATGTTGGGAAAAGTTACATGTGCTAACATGGAGAACTTATGCATTCACATCTGGCGTAGATATTTATTTCATAGGATTCCAACGTTTTCTCTTTCGTTCCTAATTAAAATGCAGGCAGTTGTTTGTGTTTGGTTTTTCCGATTACTGTAAAATTCCATGGAGATGAGATGCCTTCCTCTATTAAGTAGATACTAAATAGATAGCTACCCACTTGATAGATTGTACTATGCTGTTGTGTAGTGTTGTAATCAAAGATATCTGTCTGTCTGCTAAGTGTACACATTACATTAGTAGTAATTAGTTCAGATAGCTTTAGCTACTGTCGTAGTCTAAGCGTAGCGTTGTAGATTGAGACACGACAGGACAATACAATACATTGAACAGTGTCTAGTTTACATTCAGATTAATTAACACTGTTCCTAGAAGCGTAATAAGTGTATACTTAATGTTGAATGATAATGTCGTTGAGCTGTGTTTTGTTTTCTTGTAGCTGATGTTGAAGTTTATTTAGATTTTATGTAATTGAGTTGGCATTTATTATGATGCACTTAAGCTTAGATAAGTAAGTATAATATATACGAGGAACAGTCAAAGTCAAGACTCAGGATTCAATGTTCAATACAAGAGCAATTTGGATTGTGATCTAATAGGCAGTATAATATATAGCGGTAGCGTTGCGACATGACATGAACAGTAAGTATAAGTACATGTTTTATATCAAGTATTGAATACCATAATAGCAGTAGTAATATTTATGTATGTAGTAGTGGTTTACATTAATTGCCCACTTGCTTTACGCTGATTGGAGTAGAAGGGATCATTTTATCCTCAACTTCTTCTTAGATTTTCTTGAACCAAAAGAGATAAATTTGTCCATCCTGAACTCTGAGATCGTCAACTCCTGTACATTAAAAGGAATCCAAAGGTCAACATAAATTCTGCTGTGAATACATAAATACCTAAATAGATACTACACTAAAATGCGGCTAGAGATATCTTGTGTGGACTGGACTGGACTGGCTGCATGCTCATCAATTCCTAATTCCTTTTACTACATTCACAGCCACAGCAGCATGCCGTCATTTCATTCATTCAACTTTCAAGAGCTCACTTCACCCTTCCAACTTCTAAGTTGCAAATCTGAGAGCATGACATGGACAAACACAAAAACGTATTCAGTTTTTGCAACCATGCTTCCCTATTCCTATAGTATCTATCGCCTCTTGACAAGAAGGCAATGCAAGACGGACGATGAGCTTTCTTTTGCTCTCTAGTTGAATATAAATAGAAAGTCGAAAGGGCAAAGTTAAACAACGTATGTATACATATTTGTTATTTTTAGGACTGACCTGCAGGCGCAACAAAAGTTGTAGATGGTGGAGTCAGTGGATTGGGGTCCGATTTTAGGCAATAAAGGAGCCAATAGTGATAACCAATTGGTTGTTCCCGATGTCCGGAAATTGTGTGGACGTAGTGACCATTGGGCCACACGGTGGACGAGAATCTGTAAAATTCAAGCATATAATTACAGTTCCGAAGCACGGCAAAATTGCCTAAGTAGATGATACTCATTTTTACATTTTGGTATTTTTAGACGCTATAACTATTGCTCAATTGTTTATGAACTTAACCTACTGTACTACTTCAAAACTAGAATTCCTAAAACACAGCTAATATTTATTTACTCTAATTTCAGTTATAGGGTCTGTAGGTTAAATAATTGTACTTCTAACATCTGTATATATTAATGCTACATTACTATTTGTATATACGTATTTCAAAATTACACCAACGTGTGCATGAACTGAGACTGCTTTGAGATATCGTAATTTTTTACCAAGTGATTAGCATCAAGTAGTTTAGTAGGCATACTGATACATCAAGTCACATCACTACAATATGCTTCTGGAATTGTAATCGTTGTTTTTGCAATATATGCACGTTACGGCTTATTTAGACTGGCATACTCGATGCATCTGTAGCAAGAAGCAGGAGTTGCAGTTGATAAAGTACATTTACCATTTACATCACTCAGTGCAATGTGCACGTACATAATACTATCCATGATACATGAATATTCTATATACACAATATACTATCTGTATTAGTAAATATCGAATACAGTAGATGTGCATTGTTATAAGTTATAAGCAGGGCACCTTTTATGCATATTCCGCCGTATTTGTACTTAGGTTGTTGTGGAAGTATCCCATAATGTATAAAATATAAGGTTGCACATTTAAGGTGTCATGTCGAAATGTCGACCGTGCAATAGCTGCAGATAGGGCTACCTCTTTGTCTAACTATATGATATACATAATACTACGCTCCATATTCTACAGTAGGTAGCACATAGATACTCGGTTGACGTCATTTGAAGTACATGCATTGCTATTTTTCAGTTTCTCGGTTGCTAATAAAAAGGTGTATTATATTATGTTATGTGCATACCTACATTGACAGAGGAGGTACTGAGGTACCTACTGTATTTTGTCCGCTATAGGAGCTAACGATAAGTAAAAGTAAGTAAAATGTGTCTGGCGCATGATAACAACTTTTCCAAGTAATCATGTGATACGATGCAAAAAATTGACCTATGGAAATGGTGCCCTTCACGTCACCGACGAGAAACCAAAGAGTCAACTAACTTAGGAAGATATAGATGTACCTTATGGGATGTTTAGTTTAATATCTGCCTGTGCGGTATCAGCTCTAAAGTCTTTATGCCTGCCTGCCTGCTGAAATACGTAATGCAATTAGAGATATCTAGCTATCTTGTGGTGATATACTACTGCTCTCTATGTTTAATGACATAATGGCACGTAGCTATGGTTTTGATTGGTTTTCGTATCAGCAATAAAATTGGCTCATTTCATGCGCACACAATATTTGCATTAGGGTTATTAGTTATTAAACCTTATTAAATACTGAGTGGCTAGTTGATGGTGATATTATGTTGGTGGTTCTACCTACTTATATTTACCTAGGAATACTACTCTACCTCTGCCTACACGGAAAATAATAATAATGTGATCATTATAGTAGTATAGCCAATAAAGATAGTGATATTATAATATATACAGATAGAAGTAGTTTCGGATATGTAGACTTACTCAAAATCTGTTTTCAATTCTGCAGCTCGCTGCATCACGTAGAAAAAGGTCGAATTGACGGGAACTTGGAGAGTGAGGTTTCGCTTGTCAGCTGTAACCGGATCGGGTCCAATCCACAGCCAGTACTTGACATTGACAAGCGTGTGTTGTAATGGCTGTTGAGAAACGGACGGCGGGCTGACGGTCGTGGGAACGGGGACACTGTCCCCTCCTCTATCCGCACTCACCAAGGAATTGTCCGTAATATCATCCAGAATTGGACTGAGGTGGTCATGCTTAGCTAGCTCATTGACTCCATTGCGGGGCAATTTGTTGTCTACACTGTAGGTGAGCGTAGAGCTGTCCACGGAAGAAGATCCGGTCACGGGTGTGCGGGAGCGGTGACGGAGCTGAGAGCAACGACTCTTCCTCAAACCAAGAACACCAGCATGATTGAGCAAAGCCGATGTAGCAATCACACATTCCGTCGTTGCTGGAATACTGTTGAGGAAAGAGCCATTCGGTTCTTGCAAGGCGACCAAGTGCAGAATGGCTGCCGTCCGATTCCAATTCAAGTCAACATCCCCACTTCCTGCCAAGGCCTAATATTGTCATACAATACAAATACATATATTACTTTATCACTTACTTTGCCAATTACAAAATAAATACATAAAACCTAATGTACCTATCGCATACTTAAGTACTATAGGATACATATTTTATGTAAATAAATTAAAACGGATGTTATATTTGCTTTGTCGTCATCCTTAATAAGTTTCCACATCACATGTCGAATCAAATATCATTACCTACATACATATTTATATGTGAGTTGACTAACCAAAAAAGAGAAATGCTTCTTTAGCAATATTTACCGAGGTACCATCATATTTCATATTTAACAAGGTGCATAATTTCCCAATTTCGTTCAAACTGTTTACCTTGCTCAGCGATTCAATAATATTATTGCAGTAGTAATGTATTTTATCGACACCTTGAATATGCCATCGGCCTAAATACCCTAATAAGTACGGATAACGATAAAATAGCAGTAAAGTTCACTGTATTGAGTACCTAAGTAAGTACCTAGTACCTACCTAAGGTAAATATTATGTGGTGGTTGTTTACCAAGTAAATAGGAAGCTATGCAATATTCTGTACAAAGTTTGGAATCCAAACTGACGAAGAGTTTACTTTGTGCCTGGCTGGCATTTTTGCAAATACAACGCATAAATTGTATTTTGCTATTAGAATTCGGATCTGAGCTTTGCAGCCACTCTGCCAGTGAGTTTGGCAATTCATTTCAAGTTCCATTCCAAGTCGATCCGGGGAAAGCGATAGCATCAATCACAAATATATACAAATGTACACAACACCTAGATTCCCAATGCATATAGTTCACCTTGGTGAAAGTTTACACTGCAAATATTTAGAAATACCGGGAAAGTTGGTCTACTATCTACTACAATACATACACCAATTTACTCACACCTTCCTACATTTTAACGCTTTCGCTAGGATTGGGTTCGTTATACTAAAGTGGAGCACTAACACTTGAGCAGCCCTGTTTTCTGTATTGTGCTGTGCTGATGTGATATTCTTAAATTGAGTTCTATCAAGTATGAAGGTAACGTAAGGAATGGATGTGTGCATAGACATACATAAGCTAATATTATCTAACTATGCAAACTGAAAACTCAGCTCAACTACCTAACCTTTGCTATACGCATAACACTACACTACAGATAATATTCGTTCTTTCCTCATAAACCATAACTCGGTGCACTAAAAACGACCTAGGTTTATGTATATCGCATTTATGACTCCCGTGACATTTCACATAATAGGACAACGACAACACGACACGAGAAGCTTATTATGACGTTACTGCATACATCTAGTACTATCGTATCGTGTACATACATATATATCTACCCTACCTTTGCACTACACAGATAACTATGTGTTCTATTTTAGCTCCTCTAGCCCTGCCACCAGTAAACATGTCACCAACCAATGAAATATAATAGAATTGGATATGATTACATTTGTCCTGTACACACAGAGAGATACAGATACATTTATATTATATAATTCTTATATAAATAATATTGTATCCACTGGACTGGTAAATAGTTTGACTGACTGACAAGTCTTTCTTTACTACGTGGATATTAGTAACCTTACACTATTTTAGAGCATATATTTGTACTAGTTAGTTTAGTTTGAGTTAGTGTGTATAGTAGCATAGTGTAGGTGTGACAAACCTGGATAGCTAAAGCGCTCGTATGAATATTCCCAAAGGATCCATCTGGTTTTTGCGTTCCACTGATCGCTGCCAGCGGGTCGTGCATATGTCTGCTAAGAGACTCACTGTTCTTCCGATGACGAATGCACTCCAGTGCCATCAAAGCCATCCCTCTCGTGTCTATAGGACATTCACCACAAAATTCTTCTTCAGTCAGCAAACTACATAGTTAATGTAATGTAGCTTTCACTTGTATTCATTGCTCACTAAGACCAATGCAATGCAAGTGTCACATGCCTCCATTAATAGCATGCTTCTATTTCTAACACCTACTACGTAATTCTTATGGCAAACGAATAATATTGTAGGTATGCATGTAAGGTAAGAATGTATACATGTCTAAAGAGAACGACAGGCTTTCTTTTTGTTTAGTTGCATATTATGGATGAATGTGGGGTACCGGAAAGGATTGGTGGACATTGTACAGTACACTAAACAATGTAGACAATCCTTTCCAGCGGAGTAGAAAACCCTTTCGTTTTAAGTAGCACTAAAGCATAAGCTGACTATAAAGTGACACAGAGTGACATTCTATTTTCTTTGTGCATAACTAGGCGGCTTTGTTCAGATTCAGTTTTAATGTCCGCTGGGGGCTATAACTTTTAATATTGCTTATGTACATAATATATATTTCATTGCCCTGTCTTGTAGCAATATGACATATATAGTAGCTATTTAACATTAGATGGTTTTCCATGCCAGACCAGTTTAGAGTAAGGTCAACGCCAAGTCAACACTAACACTACCTAGGTATTGGAAAATTAATGTGAAAAATTGATTTGCTAAATACGGCACATACCGATTGAATAGGTTTGCGTATTCTCTTCACGGGCGATCTGAAGTAAATGTCGTGATTGCCGTTTATGGAGATGAGAGCCACTTAAACACGTCACTAGGGCTGTCAGGCTGTAGCCGAATGTCTCAGGGTACCCCGGAAAATCGGCGTCCTCATGGTGCTTCTCCAGAGATGCTGACGCAAAGGAAATTACCAAAAGGTGCTTAATGAATTGGAAGATCAGTTGAAAAACACGAAGATGCTATTAGCCAATAAAAACAAGCTAAGGGAAAGAAACTGATGTCGAGTGGAAGGCATAGGGAAATCGAGATAAGTAACTAGTATTTGTATAACTAAGTAAGTGGGATAACATATAATAGATAGGTCGATAAAGGAATGCCGGGTCGGAGTCTTCGGACTAGGCGGAGGACTGCGGACTGTGTAATTCAAGTAATGTAGTTAAAGGAGAAAATGGGACGCTACAGATACACAGGGAGAGTGAGTGCATGAGATAAACGAAAACCAATATGAACCAGAGAAGACATACAAAAGCAATATCATACGACATGTTGTACCAATTAAGTTGTGCCCGTGGAAATTATGAGGATCTTTGCAAACTGCGTTCAGGGCCAAGGAAAAGAATGCTACTTTAGCTGGAGTGACGGGATCAATATCCTTCCTGTGGAAAACACAACGTTTAATACATTAGTATAGAAATTCTCTTCATTCACATTGCATCGGCATGACATGGAATGGCAGGCAGGCAGTTCTTCTTCTGTGTAGTCCTGGTTGCCCTTTATTAGCCATTATCCTCCACTACATGCCTTCACTATTTAACAGCCAACTCATTTTATAACTCTCATACTTAATCCCTTTCTGGCCAATATATTTCTTTTTACGCGAATATTTTATATGTTTAGACTTATTCTTACGATTAGGACTTTCTTTTCTCTCTCAAAGTCTACCAATAAAATTTACATATATAGCGTAGCCAGAACTCCGAGACACTTATGCTATTTCCCATTTATTTAGTTATTTTACATTACATACGCAAGTCTAGTCTGGTCTAGGTACTTTCGTTTTTAGTATGAGTGTTATGGTAATACCAAGCCAGACCATAATTCTACAATTTTATTAACTCAACTATATTTTACTACAAATTTCAAGAATTACATTTAGTAGCTAGAGTAGCTCAAAGTAGAGATTACAACTGACTTGAATGTACATATTTAAGAATAACTACACCACACGTCATATTTATTATTGATTGTCCAACTCAAATTGATTTATCAAAGATTGTGCCCAAATATGCAGTACTAAACATTTATAGATTCATACAGACGTCATCGGTAGTGAAGGAGCTATGAATGACTATGACTGATTTGAGCACCTAAAATTCCTTTCATTCAGTGTCGTCCTATAATTAATTTAACTACTTCTCACTTATGTATTGTTTTCCGTATGTGCTCTCTCATAACAATACATTAATAATCGTTTACACACTCAGTGGCTTTACTCAATTCTGAGAGTTTAAGTTTTAATATCGAGCTGGAAGTATGCACACTATGTACCAGTAATAAAACAAGCTGATTCGCCTGAATACTAAATACATTATATAATACTATTTGTATGTATAGGAAACTGTTCTCAATCCATACTGTGAATGTTAAAGACAAGCAATAATATTGCTATAAATCATAGATACCTTACTTATAATTCTTTGTAGATATGTAATCAAAACTTAATACATCCAACTCATTTTCCCTATTATATGATAGATAGTAAATGTAAATTGTGGAAATCTAAGTAATATTAAGGTTGACATACCTTGATAGACAATGATGAAATGTTCAAACAAATGCAAAAGTGGCTCACTACTTATTTCTCTAGCAGGAAGCTAGCAAGACAGCATAAAAATCTGTATTTAACTAACTCGGTTTTAAATAAAACTAGTTTGAATTGAAATACATACTATGGATTAGTTAAATAGCTAACAGGCTGAACATATAAATCTTAGAAAAGTGTACAAGTGAATTTCCTGATACATATTTTTCTCCATAGTGTATGTATAGTATACTATAAATGTTCCTCGATTATGCGGTTAACATTGTTTACAATAAGCAATTATATTTCACGCAATATTAAAATAGAAAAGACCTTTGGATGCCACAGCCTGATATTTTAAAACGTACATCAAAGAAGCACCAGCTTCACGCCCGTGTTGTCCAAATAAATAATATTTGCACACTTAGTAATAAATTGATGATATAACACTTGTGTAAAATTTATATTGCATAGTGAAAGTAAAAGTATGTCCGCTGCACACTACTTTATCTTAACTGTAGTCTAAATTGCATTCAACTAGCATACTCTGAAAATAACTGATTGTGTTATGTTAGTATTCGATAAGCAGTATCCAACAGCTACATACTTGCCATAGCTAAATTATTTTTATTTAGATTATTTTATCGTGATATAAATTAGAGAGCGTAGTATGCAATGCAAGCATCTATGGCATGTTATACTTTGCTATGCTAATATTTACTAATTTAAATCTGCAAACAACACTATAAATATGTAAAGGAGTAAATGTATTGACTGGTGTCTACGTTTCTAAATCTATATTAAGACATATATACTATAACGAATCAGTAAACTTGGCACGTTAAAGGATTTCTTGACCATTGTAGTAGAGATACAACTTTCTATTTGTACAAACTGCTTGCGTGCTCAACATAACTACCATATTTTCGTAGTAGTTAGGCAATTTTTTCATGGATATATTATTATCTGGTTATAGTAGAAAGTATTATTTCTCCAGTAAACAAAGCTACTAATTAGTATGGCTACGTAATTAATATAATTACGTAGAAACCACTTATGTAGTAGATGCGCGTTTTTATGGTTCTACAAGCAAATGTGAACAGCAGTAACTAACGAAAACACATGTCGTGTTATGGTTAATTTTTAAGTTAATTTCTAATCTTCTAACTTCCTGGTTTTCCCATTTGGCACTTGAAGCTAGTAGTTATCTAGACATGTACCTACCAGACTTCCATTATCTATACACCTTATATCACGCTGTCAATAATTAATGCCTCGCCACTCCTATTATTCGCATGCATATTTATCTTCTTACAAGTAAGTTTGCTAACACAGTGTTCTAATTTACTTAAATGAGAATTAAAAGCTCCTCTATACGTCTACATCACCATATTTAGTTTTAGATTGCATTTCTAATCAAAATTGCCGTCGAAAAATTTGGCATGACCATTTTCTGTGCTATTTTGGAAAATATTTTCAAAATTTTCTATATTTCTTTTAAAAATATAATTGTATTCTTTGGTTGTCCTCTTCTGCACATTGACTATCTTATCAACAAATAAAATATTACGGGTGACATGTTGGTCAATAGTATCTATTTAGATAGCTGTTAATTGGGTACCAGGCTAGCGTATAGCTTTGTCAAATCACTTCTATTTGCCAAATTTATTGTCTCTAGTAACTTATGAATAACTTAAGTAATTTGTAAAATTAAAACTATAATTAACTACTATAAAATAAAGTAAGAAAAAAATCTAACCTTAGAAACTTTTCTAGAATTTCTATTTCTAACTGTTTTACGCTTAGTCTAGCCACTAAGTCATTTTTCTGGGGCCAATCTTCTAGAGCAGAAGCAATGGCAATGAGGACTCTGGCTGTGTCACCTGACGGCCAGCCGTATTCTTCGTTTCTTTGTGAGAATAGCCAGTCGACAGCTCGGTTTCGGATCTGCTCTATCTTCTCAATCAGCAGACCATCCTCCTGGTGTGACTTGACATTAGCCACAAATGAGTTCCCTGTGCATCATTATCACTCACAGTCAGACATGTTCATTTAATTAAATCATGTTATCAAAGAGATAGGATATCTCAAAGTGGAACTGGAGCAGAGGAAGTGGGATGTAGGAAAAGAAAACAAAGAGCAGTCACTCCACTCGCTGTCTGTCCTGTCCTGTTCATTATGTTTCTGTTCTGAGGCTTTCTTCATGATTGTCCAATTACTTACGTAAAATAATAACTACAACTACATCAAACACACTACAGCTACAGGGAATGCAATGCATTTGTTATGGGCTTATATTTAATGGCATCATATAAAAACTTACTTTGCCATAATTTTTTAGACTTTACCATAACTTTATTCATTTATCAAAACAAAAACCAAATACCGTAGAAATGGGAATCGACCATATAAAAACTTATTTACCCCAAGTTTACGCAAAAATGCCTAATGAAAAACTATGTTGACCTTAATTTTGCGATGGTTTTACTACAAAAATTATGGTAAAAATAGTTTTTCATTAGGTATATAAGTTTTTATATGGTCGATTCCCATTTTTATTGTATTTGGATTTTGTTTTGGTAAATGAATAAAGTATAGTAAAATAAGTCTAAAAAATTATGGCAAAGTAAGTTTTTATATGGTGCCATTAAATATAAGCCTTTGTTGTGTCCGGAGTTTCAATAAGTCAACTCACAACACAACTCCAGTCTTCTTAACTTAGTTAATTATTATAACTTGGTATCTATTTGACTAATAAATGCACCTCTCTGCAAATGAATTCAGAATGTCCTCTCGGCTCAGCCACCGCAGATCATGATGCTAACAATACAATGCTAACACTCATCTATCCAATTAGTTCCAATGGCGAACAAATAGGACCGGACGGCTAGATTTAGGTAAAGTGCCTACCTGCCATTATTTCGCACTAATCGTACGCTTGGCTAAATTGCTAATATCATTATCTACCCTATGTTTTACAAATTAGAGATATAGCAAGTTAAGTTACGTTGCTTCATTACAATAATTACAGCAGTTTTGGTGTAGAGTTAGAGTGGACGATTTGCTAAAAGATAAAAGAATGGCTAGGGTCAGTTGCTGTGGCTATGGCTCTGGCTATTAGGAATAATGATCTTTGCCTGGCCTGCAGTGAAAATAAAATGTATATTGTATTTACTACGTTGAAAATAGTATGGGTAGTGAAATTGAAGAGGGGAAGAACGACGTTGAAACACAGTGAAGTAGTTTCTGGGAAGCAATTGAGTATAAGGGTCAGAGAAAGTGGAGAGAAGGAGAGGACTGGGAATAATGGTAAATATAAATTTCCGAGACACAGAAAGAGAAACACACCAATTGATCAAATTGCTCATATTTTAGTGTTACCTACATTATAGGTTGTAGCTCAAGTAGTTACAATGTCATTTACGTTAATAGATAAAAGTGCTACGTAGTTGTGTAAGTGTTGTCAATAAAATGAAGTAGGCTATTCGGAATGAGGGTAAGTGGAAAATAGAAGTGAGTGGTAATAAGATGTTCTAGCTAACATTTTGTTAAGCAACTTTCAAGAGGAACAAGGTGACGTTTACACGGTGATAGGGAAATAAATCTTGCCGATAGGCAGCTCAAACTTAATAATTAACTTTTCCCGTTTATGGAATTGTCTTCCCCGTTTTCCAGTGTATTTTGACTTCTGTTAGTTTAAAAAAGCTAAAAGAGTATAGAAATGTTGCAAAATGCTTTGCGTTATACAAGTAAATATAGTATATACCTAACACCTTTATAAAGACAATGTTTCCATTAACAATTTATGACAGTAACGCTTTCCAACGCTGCACAAACATAGTTTTAAAAAATAAATGTTAAAAGTAATACAGTTTTAAACTGTCAGTATTTTAAGCCGAAGTATAGCAATGTGTCTATTTAAATGACTCTTTATGATCAAATACAAAAATATGTCATCAAGTTTTGACAGCTTTCGCGTCTCTGATGTTTCCTAATGACATTTTGTCAGTTTATTCACGCACGCACTGCATGCTAATTTTCTGCCGAGGGTTATTAGATTTACAGTTTGAAAACTAACTGTAGACAAAATAAAAATAATGTAAATATATGTAGTACAGCGATTCATATGAAATCATAAAATATGAACATTTGACTATAGTGAACTAAAATACCGTCTGCGCCAATTGCAGACATTCATATACATTTTGCAGATATATATGTAATATATCTTTCCGTATTTGGATTTTTATATAGAAAGATTCTATAGTATGAACTTCATCATAGGAAAAAGAGTAAATATTGAATATCTGTATTATCATGTATAATATGTCATCAATATTTGTTCCAAACGTATATAATGCTACTCAGTATTGTATCTTCATAGTGGCTTACTGTAGTTAATAATAATGTCAATTTATTTAGGACTACTTTAATAAGGAAAAGAATTCGCTAATACATTATACTACTGTAATTTACTTGGAACATTAGGCAATTTTTCTTATCAGAGCTGGCGAAACAAATATTTTATTTAGTAAGTATGTAACATCAAGATAACTTATTTTTCTTTTGTGACAAATAAAAATGGTATGGTAAACTTTTATACGCGAAGTCAGCAATACAGTGAAATACTTCCATTCTACAAGGTTATCTCTCCATGAATAAAATATTAGTAATTTAAATTTTTCATGTAGTGAATCGATTCATGTTTGTATTCACGCTTAGAGCAATTGCAAACAAAACGGTGCTTTTATGGCTCAACATAATGATAGCCTTGTCTCTGTGTGAGCTAACTCTATATACTTTATATGTGTAAACATTAGTAACCAATAATTACATACAAACATTATACTGCAAGGGTTGTTGTTAGGAACAGAGAAAAAGACCTTGGACAAAGATATAATAGCAGTTTGTCTATTCCTATGATTATAGGGCAGTGGAGAAAGTATAAAAGCATAATGGAGAAAATTAATAGCTTTTCAAGAAATGGGTAGCTCCAACTTAAATAACAAGATTGCAAAGTCTCTTAGCAGAATACAGTGTCATATTTACTACTATGTATAATAATTAGGAAGTCCTGTGAGTCAGAGTCAAACAAGCTAAGGCGACAGATAGGGAATTATAATTTGCCAGAGTGTCTGTTCTACAATAGAGCTAAATAAAGTAAATAAATATGAATGATATGTTTTCCTAGTTACAATTTCTCCTTATATTAGATACATAAATGAAAGGGCAATGTTCTGCGGAGCTGCATCGTATCCCTTATTGTCAATGTTAAAATGCATTTTATGCAGGTAGTTCAAGTTTGCATTCATAACGGTGGACATTTTACAGATAATATATATAATGTATATATATATATATATATATATATTGTATTGTGTATCCTATGTAGGAAATGGGTTCTGTCAATGGGAATCAGGAAAATGAATGCACGACCTTCAACTTTGATCTATAATCTGACTAAAATAGTCTTCCGGGTGCATTTAGCATTATTAGAAATGGAGCAACATTAAGAAAGGAATATATTTTTATTCGAAAACTGGTAAAATAAAGGTGGTACCTGAAAAAAGGCTGCTAGCACTTGCAGTACTAACACAGATGACCGAAGAAATGACGGTGAGGACGGTGCTGATGATCATCATGCCCCACTTTCCCAATTGTTATCACGTCACAAAAGGTCAAGTTTGGATTTTCTTTGGGCAGGATGCTGAGGTTGACGTTGATCCGTAGACTTGGTTTTTGCACACAAACAAGGAAATATTATTAATGATGAGAAATGGTTTAGTATGAGGTGAGGACACTTCTGGGTGTTGCACACATGAGAGAATTTTGCAGGAGTTTTGTTTTCGTAGAAGACACTCGTCCAAGTGTAGTCAAGTGGTGAAAATGGCGATAACAAGAGAACAGTAGTATCAGTATGTACCTATGTAATAATAATTATCCACTAAAAGGAGCTAAATGGGAAAGAATAAGAGGTCTACTAAAAATAGAATGATGAATTTAGTTCAGTCAAGTATTTGTGCAATGAAATTAGTGACGGTAGAAAATAAAGTTCGATATCTAAGTAAGAATAAAGAGAGAAAGTCTGTCTAATGTTTGTGACTTGGTTTGTTTATTGACTATGTAATTGTAGTACGTTAAAGTGGGAGAGAGCCAGAGCGAGGGAGAGCTAGTACATAGACGGAGAGTTGGAGACTAAATAAGCCCGTCGTATGGTATGCTCTTTTTGAAGGCTTTCTATTCAAGAATTTAGATAGAAGAGTAGTAGCAGTAGTAGGTAGTAGGAGTTGTCGTAGTAGAGTCGTAGTAGTAATAGTAAGGATAGTACCTATTACTGTAATATACTAATGCCAGCTAAGATATGAATGTACATTTACGTACGTATTTTGGAACGTTCACTATGTATACTTGTGCTGGAATAGCTGGAAGATCAGATCAGAACTATTATGTAATGTAGCGTGGAATAGAAACTGAAATTGACTCGAGAGAAGGGAAGATTGCAAGGAATGTTGGATCGTCGTCTCTTTGTATTTATCTATGTATATATGTATGTAGGTGGCTTGGCTTGACTCGGCCTGACTTGGTTTGCTTTGGCTAGATTGCAGTAAGTAAGTGAAGTGAATGTGCAATGCAAGTTGTAGTTGTCCTCTTGTAGTTGCAAGTTGTAGTTTTATGTAACTCGGCTATTCTTCTTTAGTTTCCTATCCTACACACAGAAGAATACGCTACACAGACAAGAAAGACAGATATTACTTACCCTGACTACACGAGAGAAGAATACATGCACAATGCACAAGGAATAATGTCCGTAGTAAGTAGTAATAGTAAGTAATAAGTAAGTGTCGTCGACTACTAGTAAGTTTAGTTTATGCGACTTTCGTCGATCTTCGGGAACTCTGTGCTCTGTTCTCTGAATGAGAGAAGAAGGGACTGCTGAGTGCTGACTGAAGATTCGGGAGATTTTCCTGGCCTGGTCTGGCTTGGTTTGACTTGGCCTGCTCCTCTTTCTCCTCACTCTTAATACCCACTCCTGGATATAATCATATTACCCAACAGGATATACTTTCACTATGCACATAACATTATATACTCTTTCTTATTTCTGATTGTCCTATGGAACTGTCTGCTATATACATATACATAACATACTCCACCGTAGGTAGTAGGTACTCATTATACAGGAGGAGTCCTTGTCCTTATCCTTAGATAGTAGTTGCAGTACCTAGTAGTTCCTACGTTACATTAATACACTGGTTTGAAATGGCTATATATGGACTATGGAACTCAACTGCCTTGTGTCTCGTTCTTTTCGTTTATATTGCATGATTTTATATAGAAGCTAACGTAAATGTAAATGGTAAATGTTGTTATACATAGAACATAGAGAGAAATCGGAAATATCCCCACAACAAGCGTATAGTATGCCGTTTTAGCTATGTAAATATCATCTAGATAGTCTTGTACTCTAGTTATGTGTACTTGTAAGTTCTTATTGTTAGTCTAGTTTTGAGTGTGATGTAGTTTAGTTAGACAGCTTGTACAATGTATTTGTTAGTAGTCGTGTATGTAAGTGTATGTATGTATCCGTCAGTCTTGGTCTGGTGATTCGGTTTGGTTTGGCTTAGTTTGGTTAGGTTAGCTTTCGTTTGCTTTTCCTTCTTCAACTTGCCTCAGAGTCAGGCTCAGTAGAGAAAGGCAGAGAAAGCTATGTACTCTACTAGCGTATGTGTGTATGCAGGATAATCAAGCCAAGCCAAAGCAAACCAAGCAGAATACACACTACACACCACACACAGAGATAGAGGAGTAAAGTATGCAGTAAGTCCTGGAGTGGACTCCGACTCCACTAGGAACTACACTGCTCTGTACAGTACTGGAGTTTCTCCAGGGTCTAGAACTGATTGTAAGTTTAGTGAACAGTAGAATGTGTGAAAGAACTGAATAGGACTTCTTTGCTCTCTTCTTTCCCCGCATGCTTCCGTCTTTGTATATCTAGTCTACGTACAGCAGTATCTTATATGTTATGTAAAAGTGTGCTAACTAACTAAATGTCTATGCAGTAGGTACTAATAGTTGTAAAAAGTTAAAGTGCATAGGTAAAAACTAGTTAGACTCTAATGTAGAAAACTATAATGCACAAATGTAAAGTGAAAGTACATGGTAGTATGGAGTGCAGCGAAAGACAAGCGTATAGTATGTATAGTAGAGTATGTAGTACAAGTCTCCAGTACTGTCTTTTTCTGGAAATAGTGTAAGTGATCGATAAATCCTTCCGTGTGGATTCCACAAGTAAATGGTAAAGTACATACAGTTATATCTCTCTCGAGTATGCCGTATGTAGTATTCATATTCATACCAAGAATATCTAGTATATTCTTTCTATATAAATATATAAGATGCATGGTAGCTATTTGTACGGAAAGCATTACCTATGCTTTCGGAGGAATATAAAATACTTATGTGTGTACTCCTTATATACTTCCATCATATTTATGTCTATCCACTACATATATACATGTAGATGGGAAACGTAAGTCGGTTTCTTGGTGCATTGCTATATGTATGTAGAATCATATTATATGTATGTAGAATCATATTATATATAGGTAACACGTAGAATACAGAGTGTAGTACGTTCCCTTGGTTGGTGTTGTGAGTGAGTTAGTAATAGGGAAAGGAGGGAGAAAGTCGCCAGGAAAGCTCCTGAGTGAGCTGATTGTGAGGAACTAAAGGGAGGTTCACTTTAAAGCCTGAAGGCAAATCTGTAAAAGAAGAATCGTCGTCGCCGACTCTCATCAACTACGTCTTCGGCTCGTCTTTCTCCTCTGCATCTCCCGGCGCCCCTTTTCTCCATAATATCCAGAAGAGCCAAACCAGGCCATTGTGCACATGTCGAGATGCGCTCTCCTTTTACTTCCACTTTCCTTACTCCACGCTATGCTTGTTTACTATATGGAAAGCACACACCACTAATACATACATAAATACATAGTAAAATAGTTCTTCCTGAAATGTTATACATCTATATTCATGTAAGCACCTCGTATATATAAATACAAAGTAGGTACTAATACTTATACAGCATTTTATAAAGTAAATACTTTGTGTTTTACTTGCCAACAAAAACAAATGCAAATGGCACTACACGCGTTTTGGACAACTACTATTACTTCAGTTATCTACTGCAGGAAAGGTAATAAGGCACTCCAGTTATAATGATATGTATTGCGATGAAATTCAACTATGCAATGTACATGTTTCATGCTTACAATTTTAGTGTAATATGCATGTGTATAGAGTATACTATACATATTATCATAACTTCTTACTTTTGGATGTTTCTTGATGTTATCTATGTATAGTACACAATACATATTCAGTCCTTTCCTTAACTAGTGTCCTTTGACTCTGGCTTTGAAAAGATTCTTTTATCCTGTTAACTATTTACGTACAAGGAAATGACACATATCTTGATCCGAACTCATTCAGACTGATATTTGTCTTCGTGTCATTGTCGCCAAAAACTATGAAAGTAACGTTACATTGCAATCTAGCCTGCAACTATATAAATATATGCATTTTATATGAGTATGCACAACTTTACCCCTAGCTTTGGTAAACAGAAAATCGGGTAGTGGAAAATGGAAACCTTGCACTGATTCATGCAACTTCCTCATGAATAAGAAAAACGTCTAGAGGCATTTTTACATCAGACTCGATAATACATATATTGTTGAAATAGGGGAGGGCATGAGGGCAACGCTAATTTCAACTTAGTTTGAGATTGCGGTCGAAGTAGACTTCCCGTATTATCCAAACTACACATCTGTCTATATGCAACGTACACGATTCATTCATATCATCGTATGAGACACTGCGATGCTTCTGTGAGGAAAATAAGTCTTGATTCAAGTTTGAGCTATACACAAAATGTATTAACCAAGACACTAGTAGACTGTGTAATTTACTAAATACTTATTAAAAAATTGGTTGGAGTGCTGTAAGGACACCAATATCAAAGAATGAAAACACACCTTGAACCATTGCGCATTGTACAACATTATGTTCATCTGCCCTAGCCTAAACATTTCAATCTACTGTTTATAAGGATATTTTTTACAATTGTGCAACATTACACTCACTTGGGCGGTCTGTATATGGTGGCTTGGCAGTTTTAAGCGAATGGGTGTATACTAGGGCAGTTTAATCCGACATAAAATTCTCAATCCGGATTTAAATCCCTTTTTAGACATAGTTCAATCTTATTAAAAAGATAATTTCTATAGAAAGTTCGTATTAAAAATTTTATTAGAAATTTAATTATGAATTACGGTAAAGTTATTTGCTATTATTATCTCATTCAATATAAGAAAATGAAGGAAAATATTGTTAGTAATCTAAAATATGTCCTGAAAAAAAAAGTTCATTAAGTGTATCGTCGCCCATACTAGAACGAATATCCAGCGGAGTAGAAAACACACTCCGACTCCACACTTAATGGTCTTAATAACAAAAAATGTTCAAAAAAATTTATCAAATCCGGACTAAAACCGGATTTAAAAGCCCTAAAAATAATCTGAAATATGCTGACTTTGTCAAGGGTAGAGATATCCTTGTTTCCCTAACGACAACTTACTATAATAGTTGCATTACATGCAACAAACAATTGTAAATATCCAAATCCCAATGCAATGCAGAATGCAAGGCAGGCAATTTGGAAGCACTAACCCTCACACAGATTGAATAACGTCAATATATGGAAGCGATGAGACAGTGTATTAGGTCGACTATGTATGTAGCTCATACCCTGGAGATGAAAATCTTCTCGACTCTAGAGGATCTCAGCACCGAAATAAGAAATTTTTTTGAATATTGTAAAATGCAAATAGATATTCAATAAAGTTAGCATACTTAAGGTTACCTTGAATGGTGAATGGAAATTACTTAAAAATAGCTCACTCTGATAGGAAGTTACCCGCTTAGATAGACATAATGGAATAGCTAGGCAAATTGTAAATAAACGTCAAAGCAAAAGAACGAGAGGTGTGAGCCACCCTCATTATTTGGATGCGTTGAAAATCTTTGTATCTGTTATTCTTATGGGGGAAAATCAAAGTTTGACAATACGTACAATTTCTTGATTACATTGTTTGAAAGAGAAAATGTTTCAATAGAACTTATGCAGCCCCTTTTCTGCGGAATTGAAACGAAACGTAATAAAAAATAGGGCCAAAGTGCCAATTACATGTCAATCTTTATTGTAGACTTTTCATTTAAAAAAAATCAAATGTTGACACTTTTTTTTAAAAAAAGGGCTGCGCTTATGGTAGTCAAAAATTAGAGACTCCTAACCTGCCTACAAATTGTATTCCATTCGCTAAGGTGACCTGCAAGTTTTCTACAAAAAGCCTTGAGTACTCCTTTAAAATGTTGTATGTCCATAAAATTAATAAAACAATATGCAGTAATGCAAGAAGTAAAAATATACGATGTACTTTAGTCTTAATCCAGATTAGAAAATATTTAAAAAATTCGCACCTAAATTTATTAAAAATTATTTATCAAACTTCAAATTATTATTATTCAAACTAAATTCTTCATTATAAATGTAAAATAACTATTTAAAAATACAGAATTTTAAATTATTTATTTGATTAAATTTTATTTTAGGTAATCACGATGACAGTTAACTTATCAATTACACTACTTAATTAAAATGTTTCGCCACATTTAATTTTTTGCGAAATGAACACACAACAAGTAATAATCATTTTTCCGTATTAGCCAAATATTATCTCAAAGTTTATTTGAACGTAATAAGCATAGTATTAAATATTCTTTCACGATACTGAACGCTTCTATTGCATATCCCAGCCTGTCCACTGCTTCTGTACAGCTTAGTGATTTCAACCCATCTTTAACACAATGTCTTAATCATGATTTTACATCCAGCGTTAATATTCATTAAAAAAATTGACACACACGAGGGAAACAAAACAAAACGTCAAATAATCATATCTACATGGATTTGAATTTTTGCTTGTAATGGTTTTTGGCGGCACCTCCCATGCGACGATATGATTGTGATATCTTAATTGCTCCAAGGTTTCCCCAAATGCACACGCATAATACAAACTGGGTTCCGAAGTTAAACACCAGTTTATTTCTTATTATATTATCCCGAAGGCAAAACCTATTTCTTAGTTTCAAACTTATTTGGGAAATTCCTTTTTTGGAACTATGCATTCTATATTTAAGATTATTCTTTCCCTCTTACCCGGACATATTTAAGAGTGTCTGATATCCACAAAAGGTTTTACTCATCATAAGATGTGGAGTCTCCTAATGTACAATTATGCGGTACTCTGATATGTTGCAAATGTACCTACTATTTAACGAGGTTTTAAGATGACAAGGGATTTTGTCTTATCCCCAGCCAAATGGCTGAATGTTAGTTTTACATGTTTAGATGAGCTCAAATGTGATGCGAAATAAGACACAACCTTTCGGTGCAGGTGTTAACAATTGACAGACAGTAATTTTATTATTCCTTACTTATTTAAGAATTATTGTACGTATGTTTTTCCTATGATTAAGAGTATTCGTGTTACCTAAGGTCATGAACTGCAGGTGAGGTGAGGTTATATACTCATAACTGGATTTACTTGTTCAGCTTCCTGAAGTTCATCTACCTGTAGTTCAAGTGCGTACGATGTATATTCCCTAATAAAGGAAGTGCAGTGAACTGCCAATCCGTGTGATTTCAGCCCAGATTGGCAATTTACAGTACGAATTAGGTAGTTGCATGCAAGAATGCAATAACCTAAACTCTTTACAATAATGTGCAATAACGTAAGATAAAATATTATGTTCATTACTGTAATGTCGCAGCTTTATCTTTACTCCCGCCGTTGATTGATGCAATGAATTAATTAAAAGAAGCTTGAACCGAATCGTGGTGTATAGATATACGTAATAACGTAACTTCATATTTATCAGAGATAAAAATCCCTCTTCATTGCAATTGAACTCAAGGGCAGTTGTAATAGTATGAATGAATAAAGTAATATGAAAAGTTGGTAATTTGGAATGCTGTATAAACCCAATGGATTGCAATATAAAATGGGATCACAACCTTTATAAAAAGCCAAAATTTTAGCTTATTCGACAAAATGAGGTTTATAGAGACTAAAATAATTTACATGTTAATCAATAAAATAATAACTAATAATTTAAAACTATCTCTGTTGATATACTTGTCCGGTAGTCAACGAGTATTAATATATTATTATAACCTGTATGTAAATAATTATTATGTAAGAAATTAAAAACCCTTACTATTTGTATATATAGGTCGTTATTTCTACATAAGAGTAGGAGGATGGTCCTGCTTATCCTCTGCTATCAAGGAAAACATCAATGGCCACCCTGTCCTCTTTCGCATCTGCCGATTGAGGCCCTGTGAACTAATTGGAACGGAAATAAAAAAGGTCCAACTTTCTAACTCAACCATCTGTCTATATATAGGTAAGATGTTTATGTAGAAAAATGGGTAACAATGACAGTAATGCTTGAAAGCGTTATATATAACGCGGAAGAAATGTCATATTAGCTACATACATGAATTGTAATACCAAATACTCAATCTCTTTAGGTCTGGGAGATGAATATGTGGAGGAGAACCCCATCCAGCATGACCAAATCTTTTCTTGACCATCCGAATGCCTGCTATCCGTTAATGGACAGTTCACGAATATGTAATTCATGGGGAAAAACATTAAAAATCATGTGTTTTGTTACATCAGAATATAATCCCAGATAAATCATATATGTTGTATGAAGATGTCTTCATTTCACAAGCAAATAGACAGGTGTGGTTGAATCAGAAACTAACTCAGTTACTGGTTATTTCCATTTCTATTATACAACAAAAGTTGCATATGAATATTATAATATAATGAAGTAGTATGTAGGCTACGCATACTATACATCTTCTGTAAGACTTGCTTGAAGAGCATTATGTCATAATGAACACGTAGATGTTATTTATCTCATGTAATAGTACGCTACTCAGAAGACATACTATACATAGTTTGCGACAAGACAGAGATATGTGGTAGGTAGCGCATAGGGCGCTTGGCATTTCAGAACAGAAAACCGCATCGAAAAGCGATACCTACTTGCGTGTTGCATCCAGAGAACATAGTAGCCCCTGTGCATTGGACACAACAGTCTTAATACATACATTGTAGTCAGAAATAAAGGGCATACACAGGCATGTATTATATGGACATCAAATGTAACAATGAAAATGGGGGCATTAATAATAAGAGAAACATCCACCCTAGCATTGGTGTTTATAATGAATTTCGAAAATACCTATTATAAAGTATTCTAACTCGATTAAAGGTAATTTGTAATTGAATTAATGTGAAGGAATCAGTATTTACTCGTCGCCTTGATTTAGGGGTCCGACGGGGATGAATAAAGTTTAATGCTCGAATGGGCCGACCCAGGGAAAACAGGTGCCCTCAAGAGTTTGAAGGACACATGAATTACCCCAATTCGCTCCAATAAAAATTTCAGTTAATGTGAGGGGCAATTGGGACAGTAAACGAATCCTATAGCGTAATAATGGACGGAGGAGAGGAAAATCAGTATAGCTATTATAATTCAAATTATAGTACTCAATAGTGGAAACTTCGGTACCATGTAATATCAAAAATATTGGACAATACTTAGAGGATCGAATTAGAAAACATATTATTTATACAGAATGGAGAAAACTAAATTACAGATTCTATTCCCTTTTAGTTCCCGTTGGTCTATAATTGGCCCTCAATTGAGCTGAATGGACAGCAAGGACCCTCTCTCATTGATAATACCACGGGGTTACCTCTTGCCAACTCAAGATCCGCTAATTTTACCGTCCATATTCTCTTGGGTGAATAATTTCACCTCGGCTATATCCTCCCAAGTACATTTCCCGGAGGAACGTCAAGGAGCTGATGGGCGCGTCATGATAAGTGCGCGAATTGATCGGAAATATTGGGGCATAGAGGATCGGCCATACTACATTGTCGTGGAAGAGTTCATCCGACGTCTTGCTTGGGAGTGTAGAAAATGCTCACCCTTACAGTTAGTCTTCGTCGACTTGCACACCGGATTCGGGTATTTTACGGTCCCCGCTGAAAAAGATGCAACAATTCTCGCATTACCAAGATTGTCGTCACCTAGAACGATTTCCATTAGAAATTGTCCATGAAAGGAGTTGTCCTACTGTCCTAATAGTAGTAAGTACTGTTCTGTTACCATAGAATGAATACCCAGGGAGATTAATAAGTAATGTACGAAAGCATAACAATTCGAATGTATCATCAATCAAAAATAAAAATTGTATTTAAGATGGGTACAGACGAAAGTTTAAAAAAGCGTCGATCTCAGTAGCACTCAGCAGCATTGAGGCTCGGGATCAAAACATAATACATGGATAATAAAATACACTTAATTGGCATAGCCTCTCTCTCCAGGATGAGCCCCAAGTCTCGACATCTTGACGTCTTCGGTTAAACAGAAGATACTGAATATTGTCACCATAGGGAACTTTAACCGAACTCTACAGCCTTTGGCATACAATACAATACATAATAATACATATCCCAAAACATTCATAAATCTTCATTGGAGGCACTGACGAGAGTCTAATAACACCCGAACAGAAGCCGGAAACGGGACATCTCTGTCGGTAGCGACCCAATCGCTTTGGATCTGTTGTGGAAGAAGTGGACAAGAATCCCTAAATTGGGCATTGCGATCGTATTTAAGAACAATATGCCAACGTAAATTATATATAATTAGAAGTTGCGAGTCGGATTTTGGAGAAGGAAACCCAATTTGCTTCCATCTCAATAATATTTAATAATTTTAATCCTGGTACGATGCAACATGGCACGGAAGATTTGTTGCCAGCGTGATCACTTTTTACTGTGGGTCCCCCCTACTGAGGAGCCTTGGAGGAGACTAATATTACAAATAAACTAACGTATGTTGATTTCCAAACTGAAACCAACCTGACTAGTTGCCCAGGTGATAATTCTAATAAGCATTTGTAAGTTTATTTCTTAAATGTGGGCAGTGCCAATAATAACCAGCAAATATGACTAATATGGATGCATTTATCTGATTTTCTTCCCCTAGAGAGATCAGACTCTCGGGAATAATGGTTTGTCGTCTACCCCGACGACATGTGATAACCACTTGAACTCCCATCTTTAAATAATTATTAATAATACACGCATCCCAAAAATCCACAAAAGTTATAAATTGATTTAATCTATGTATTTGGATTACTTAGCGGGGGTCTTAAAGAAGTCTGGACCTCCATTTTAATAAAATCACTTTGCTGATGTCAATAAGTAAAAAATACCACCGTGATGGATCCTACCGTATGTTCATATGTGGGTACGTATTAATTCAGGCCGATACTTTTGCATCACGGAAAGAGGATGGGCGTGCTTGGAAGAAAAAAATGTGATCAACGTAAACGACTCCTATACCAAGATTCGGATATATCAGTTAGTACCATGCGTCTTGATTGGGACGGAAGTAAAAGTAGCGATAATGCCTCCACCCGATATGTGTCCATATATTGGTAAGACAAAAATATTCTAAATGCATAGGAAAAGAATTAATTAACCTGCACATAATTATTGTTATACGTAATTTGGTTTTTACAGGATTAATGGACGATTGTGCAGAAGATAATTTCATCAAGGGGAATCAAATCTTTAACTGGCTTTTTCCGTGTCTACGGTAAATGGATAGTTTACCAACCTTTAAATGGTTTGTAATGTTAAAAAACTAATAGATCTTATTGGTAAAAATAGGGAAACCTGACAGAATAAAAATTTTCCCGTGGTCTTGCGCTGCTATCGGGAAAATAAACAGAAACGCAAATTTATCTTAGTAATTTTGGTAAATGTTGTACTGAAATAATGGGGTTGCCTACCTAGTGACCCCAAAGGTGAAAATGATACTATTTGCTATTCTTTCTATTGAAATTCATTCTTTCAAAGTTCTTTCGTAGTAATCTTGTAATTTAACACCTTTCGTTTTATGGAAAGTGTTTGTGTATGCATAGATGCAAGAGAACGAAATATTGTGTAAGTAAATAGTCGTAGTTTAGTTAACTGCGTAGTTAAGGAAAGTAGATTCATGTCAGGTCAGACAGTAGTATATATCTAGGTACGTAGTTAAATTCATCTAGGGTAGTTTCCCTAGGTTGTGCTTTCCTTCCCGCCGCCGTTGATTATGTGGGCAGGAATGGACATTATAAGCGCATTCTCTTGCCAAGCGTCTCGATCCATTCATTTGGAGTTGACGTCACTTGTCTCTGGTTTGACTTCTGAAGCCTTTCTACTGGCCCCCCGCTGATGTTAGGGGAGACATTCTGCCTTATCATGACCACATTATTTGGTCCTTCTCGACACCTCGAGCTCCTTACTTCGGAAGCAGTTTCGATACGATAAAACTGGTCAAGAGATACCTGAAGTAGACGCTGCAAAATGATATTTACACATATGACGAATTTTAATCGATATTGGTGTTCGTGGAAAGTCTTGTTAATTTCGATGCTTTATCCGACGATCCCGCACACGGTTCTGCTTCCATGGCAGCCCATATTTTGATCGGCTTGTCTCTTACTAGTTTTTCTGATGATCTTTCCCATTTAATGTTGAATCGTGACCACGAATGCAGGACCTGTGGATCCGCTGGAAATATGAGTGGTTCTACATTGAATAAACATACGGAATGGGATAAGAAGGAAGAAAATCTAAGGGATGGACATTTAGCGTTTATCCTCGGTGAACAATCGCCTCCACCGAAGTGGACAACTGGCAGAATAACTCTGGTGAATAACTGAAGTGAAGCGACCGATCGAAATACTAGCTCGCATTTGGGTTGAGCCAGATAATGATTAATTGGCAAATGAGCGTACGTGAGAAGAGGTTCGACACTCGATGCAACGGTGGCATTCGGATTGGAAAGTAAATACATTAAAAAAGTAGAGATATAAGTAAAGGCTTAATGATATTATGCCTAATGGTTAAACTATGTTCGTTACATTCTTCTTTTTCCTTCTAAATAAGGATATCACTAGGTATATATTACCTATATAAGGGTGAACTTATGTATGACTAGAGGCAGTCAATAATACCCAAGTAGCTGTTAGGCATATGCCTAGGCAGGTACTCTCTGTAAAGATATATTAAGACAGTAATAAAAGCTCGGGGTATATTATGATAAACTCGGAGATCTTCATTCGCATAAAACATTGAATGTGTAGTAAAGCGTTTACGCTGCAGAACCAATAGAGCCCACAGTCATATGAAATGTATGTTATTCCTGGTAATTACATTCCACAGCGATCCTGTGGGATTAAATTGTTAACAAGACAAACATCCCGCGTCGAAAGTCCGTAGACTAATATGTGTATCGGCTATGCCGCTACCTTTCAACAATTCAATGTGGGATTAACAATAAATATTCACTAATTTTCATTACCTATACCTTTTACATTTGACTAGATTTTGGGCCAATGTCACTTTTGCTGTAACGAGTTTTATATTTCCATGACAAATTAACACTATACCGACAAAGTGAAATGTTTGCTGGTGCGAATACATGAAAAACTAAACCATTTAGCGATAAACTATTGATTTGATGGAACGTGGCGGCATCACAATGGAAACGTATCCCCGTTGTTGATCCCAAAGTTGAACATTAGTGACACGTGCTTTCCTGTAAAAATATTGAAAGTCCAATAATTAATCCTTAACTCACCTTCGCTTAAGTGAATATATGTGTTTTGCTTTTGGTTTAACTTGGGATCTTTTCCCCTTACTCATTTTCACCAGTATATTTTTAGATTCTCAGATTAGTGAACTTTATTGCCCCCCCCCCAAGTGACCCTGAGGTCATGACTGATACATATCTGATAAAACATTTGGGGGTCACCACTAAATATCTGGGGACCCTTTGGTGCACTCCAACCAACTTTGATTGGTATCATTCGGCTTCTTTTGAAAATCGAATCGAAATATAACCGTCACTATAACGTTTGGCAATGGGATACTGTCGCCCTAGACGCCTAACCTAACTACTATATAGAACCAAACTTGTTCGGCAAGTAAAATTGAACACGGATGGACTAATTGCAAAGGGGTGATCGTCAGAGTTTAAGAAATGTATTCAGTCTAGAGCGGCTTAATACCATGGTTTCGGCATTTCCTAATTCCCACCCCTAAAGTTTGAACATCCGTGATGATCGGGAAAGTTTTCATGTTTCCCAGAACCATCCCACTTTTTGCGCTAAAAAGTTAACCATCCCGGACTGGAAATTTTGGTAATGGTCCCAGGTGGGACTATTTACCCGAAGCCATGCGTAAAATGTAGTTGGTTGGTAGTGAACGCAGAATAATTCCTTTTGCTTGCTTTCTTGTACTGGAGGGAAAACATCCAAGAGAGAAGACCCAAGGGAAAAAGAAGTGCTACGGAATATTTAAGAAATGTACACTCACTTGTTAAGAAGTACCATGGTCATAGTACCGTCCGGTCTTTCTGCAGCAACAGTCAATATTTCGTTTTCAGCTGCTGCACTTTTTTCGTAGGATATGTCTACTAATATTACGCGAGAGTCTGGAAGAAAGAACTTCGAGACATGAGCCAAGGCATAAAACATGGGTTGCTTATAAAATTCATTTCCCGTTTTATTCACAATTACGGGAGAATCGGCAGCATGCTTAGCCCAATTTGGTCCTCCTTCTGGGCTAAGGGCTATATTCCAATCCGTCCAACCCACAACCCAATTCTGCAAGTCCTAGTCATACAAAAATGCACTTAATAAAAAGTACAACAATATACAAACATTACAATGATTTAATGTTTCATCACTTGAGAACATGTGTCATTATCAGACTGTTTAGCCATAAATGCAAACAAAATTATGTAATTACTATCACTACACTACCATCGCATTATTGCATAATGTATTCAAGGAAATTAGCTAGGTATTCAAGGGAATAATTATGCAGACGTTAATAAATGAGACCAAATCGAATAATACCTTTATAATATCTTCTGCGTATGCTTCACCCCTGTCCCAAGAACCCAGACTGACCTTTTCCCATTGCCAAGGAAGGAAACCTGTATTAAAATTACTTCATACGTTAATTGAACATCAAGTTTGCGTTAGTTTGTTGTAATTGTTGATCGGTATGCCAATATTCTTCAATTTCTAGTGTCTTACCGGAACATGCTTCCGTTGCTAAAATGAATTTATCTGGATAAGTATTATGAGTGTAATTTAACGGCTGTTGGTGACTCCAAAAGTTGGAGTACCAATGGATTCCAATTCCATCCACAAATGACGCAGTTTCATTGTCTGACAAAACCTGAAAAAATTTAGGTGAGGTTAAAATAAAGGGGGACACAATTAGACGGTATTTAGAATACTAATTGACATTACATACATTAAACCTACAGATACAACTGGCACCTTACCAAACTGACTATATAGGTACATAATATGCCTTACTGCACCTAACTATGTATTCTGCACCTAAAACTAATTTGAGAAGATGATATTATAAGAATCTTAAGTGACTTTCAAAATATTGTCTTTCTCTAACAAAACATTATAATACGATATACCTCAGGACTCAAGAATAAAAAAGTGTACATACCCCATCCAGCCAAGTAGGTATGGCTACTGTATTTTCATCAAGAGTTATTATTTTGATATGGGAAAAGCCTTCACTTTTCAGTGTTGGGCCCAAATTCTTTTTGATCCAATCGCTCATCATTGAAGGCATCCATCCCATAGAGTTGAATGGAAAAAATGGGACCAATCCATCAAGCGGTTCGTTTTGTGTTGTGACCCCCCAAAATTTGATTCGTTCACTCTCATACGCTTTCAAGAATCTAGTAAAAAGATAAAAGTAAGTAAAAGAGTAATAAAAGGTATTTTTATCACACCGCAAAACAAAATTATATTCGCAAAAATGTTAACTGATATGCTTTCTTAAGATGTACACAGATGTACAGAGATAAATGGTTTCTTTGGTACTTATAAAAAATGATTTTCCTGGATTCCAGAAGTCAACTAAGCCCAACATACCATCTCGGCGAATCCTTTATTGTCATGTCCGATTACCGGTGGAGTTACATTACTACTACAGATATATACCCAATAAGCTAACTAGAATGCAAAGTATTACATTCTAACACGTGCATATAATTTTAAGTGCTTACTTTACAAAATAATTAGCCCATGCTTGATAATATTCTTCTTTTAATAGTCCTCGTCCCCAATAATCGTTATTACTTTTCATCCAAGGAGGTGCGGTCCAAGGACTCCCAAACAATGTCAAAGAAGGATAAAGAGATTCAGCCATTTTTATATACGGAATCTGTAAATAAATAAATAGAAAAATTACAGACTGGTGTAATCCTGAGAATATCCTTATATAAAGTATTTCAAATACACCTACTTGATAATGTTCTCTTCATTACAATTAGTAATTCACTATAATGTGATTTAACAATGTGCTATTTACTGATTTTAAGTAAATTACTTGATAAACAATATTTATGCCTAAGTACATGTACTTTTAATGAAGTTGTAAGCATTTTTAAAGGTAACGATAAGCTACCTGTCAGTTAATGTAATTTTTTACCGTTTCAAAAGCAAAAACGTTGATCTGCATAGAATTTATTGGAGTATTTTACCACATATAGAACTGGCTATTAAGGTATTATTATTATTTTTACTTTGTAAAGGTGATCCTCCTCTTGAAGACTAAAGTTACTCAACAGGACATCTCCAGGGCTGTCATCGTAAGTATATGCACGTGGAGAGAAATCACTACCCCCCATTGGAACTCTGCCAATTGAGTATCCAATGCCTTTTTCCCCGAAGTAAGAGCTGCAAGTTATATTTATAATTATTATCTGCCATTTATGAATCGTATTTTACAGTCTAAAACTATTTAAAAATAACCAATTTTTTCATGCAATTTGGTTATTCCATACCATGTGACATTTAAAATTCAATATCATTCAAGATATATACCCCATTAAACGGCGCTGCATATCTTGTGAAAGGTCTCGAATATTTATGCCCGCTGCATCGGTGAACGCACCACCAAAGCCCAAAATTTTCTGGCGCTTTTCATCTCGTCTTACAATTATTGTTACATCGTCTGTTGTAAGAAGCAATAAATAGCATTCATTTATCAGCTTGTAAATCAATTTTTTAGTTTGACTATCTATAACACTAACTTCTTTTGCTCCTAAATTGAAACAAAAATAAATACTACCAGAAGGTAAAACATGAAAGTATAAATTTTGGCATACGTTTTTCAAGCTCAGTCTCCGATATTTCATTATCTGATATTTCTTGTCTGTCTGACTTGGAAGAATCTGCAGTATCTCGAGTGAATGTCCCAGTTGTTTTCTCCAGCCTGAGTCCAGATCGCGAACTAGTATATTCCAAGATTCCACCTTTGGGTTGCAGAACAACTTTGTCAAAATCATCGCAATACGTTTCAGAACATACGCAAACTATTTTCCCTTCTCCATGGATTCTGGGTGCACAACCCCCTTCAATTGTTCCTGCAATCATTTAAGAGCTTTTTGTAATGTAGTTTCAGTCAGCATACTTTAAATCAACAACATGCAATTGCAATTGCAGTATTCAAAGTCTTGTTATCATACAAATTATTATAAAATGTAAGTAGCGGAGGCTTTCATATATTACATGGGTTTGCATGATTTTGCCCATAGATTTTCAAGCCATCAAAAATGGTTAAATGTGCTGACTATATATTATGTATGGTTACTACTTATAAAATGTAACGATAAGTTTATTTAGCGAACTTCTAAATAGATTAATGTGTATGTATACTTTACTTAGTACTTACAACAAGTAGACAGAAATTATCCAGTAGACTAATATTTATATTATAGGCATAGGTACGTCGTACCATAAAAAGTTATCTTCGACTACTAAATACATACCTACTATACCATAATATCTTCTAATCTAGCATGGTAGAATCATCACCAAAATTTCTCGCTGAAACCTTAGCGCAATATTATGGAAACTTTGCTTTTAACTCAATGAACCTAGTTCTTGCTTTCTACATCCATTCCATTCTCTTTCCTCATATATTCACAGAATGTGTTACTTAATTTTCTGTAAGTGACATATTGCGATGACATTACAAACAATTTAAATGATGTCACTGATTACTATGATTACAGAGTGCAAGTCATTAGGCCGTTATTACATTATAGTACAATGTCGGCCGTATAAACTTACGCCATTTATCAGTCATCTTGATATATTTAGAAGCATTTTCCAGCTACAACCTTGTTTTTCCTTACCAATGAACAATAAATTATAATTATGGTATCGTAACTTCTTTAGAGTAATTTTCACTTCGACATGATTATGGTGTCTGATGCATGCACAAGTATACGTGTAAATATTGCAGACGATGGAAATATATAGTATATATAAAGTATATATAAATATACTTCACTCTTAGTATACTAGCGGTTCTTAATTTCTGACTTTACATATTTGGCGTGGGTAGTATTACTATATACCTAATGCAAATCGCTAGCAGAATTCTTTTTCTGCTTGAATACAGTTGAAAATTGAGTTCAGATTGTGGCCAATTTCGTTATAATTGTAGTTGTAACGAATATAATGTTATAATATTATGATTCTTTGCATATTAAAAGGTCCAGTTTAATCAAGGAGAAAAAAATGGATTTTTTTGAAAATTATGGAAAATTACATTTGCTGCAAAGTTCTAACGCTGAAAATATAAAATATACAGATAGTTTCTGTTTGTGTGTTAAATGCCAAAAAATATTAGATCTAATTGATATAGATATATGTAATACATGCAGCCAACGCAGCCTGAGGTATTCCGTAAAATATTACATTTTTATCATAGTTACCATAAACATTTTATGCACGCAGCTTTAGTCTTGTCAGTTGCCAGTGTCCTACATGTGCCCAGGTACCGTAAGTAGTACTTCAATAATAATTAATGTAATAAAGGATATCTATCATGCCCAAAACCCTGAGTCCAGAATCAGGACTTCTAGACTCCGTGTATGGTTTAACTGTCAGAAACAGGAAGTTGCAGCTAGGTACTTGAGCTGGGATATTAATTACCTGCCTAACTAATGCTACTACACTCCTTGCTTTTTAAGTTATCTGTGGTGATGAGATATCTCGCTAACAATTTTAGTCAACTATTTGCTTAAAACCTGCATTCATCGTCTATTACATAATAATTTTAATATCTGGCATTATTTTGAACGAAATATTAAATACATGTTTCCATACAACTAACTGTACTATATTATTGTTTGCATATAAATTCAAGATACATAATTATTTATACAAATGTAATATTACTGATTTTAAGACACAAATATTTACACGTACAATTTTAAAAACCAAATTATGTACAAAATTCGGAATAAAAATAATTTGCATGCAAAAAATAACTAATAGTACCTATATGTAATAGTGCTCCACTCGTATTTTCGTTCACATCTGTAAAAGTCCAAGTTACAGTATACTTTGAAATAAAGAAAATTTGAAGGCTACTCTATAGATTTTATATTGCCTATCAAAAAGTATGTCCACAATCTCCCAAGCTTCTAGCTCCTGAAGGAAATTTTTTTCTGTGTGGACGACGAGATAGGATCACAATATCAAAAGCCTTCATCCAACGCCCAACATGTATTTGCAAATGATTTCCAACTTATTTTAAGTTGTGATTGCTGGTGTTTACATTACCCAATTTTATTATTATTGGTACCAAAGTTTGAGGAAATTTTATGCTCTTTGTATTGGTGCTCACCTCAAATCAATAGCACCTTTCGTTCAGGAGCTAGAGGCGTGAACGCTTGTGGACATATTTTTGGATATAAACTTGTATACATATTTAATGGTAATACCCGGGACATGCAGTGCCGTTCATAAAATAGAGCACAGGAATGACAATTAAGTATATTTTACCTAGTCCACTTGGCCAATTTGAAACAGCCCATATGACAGTCACTAGAAAGGAATTCGCCTTCATCCCGAATGCTTTAATTGATTTAAAGCAAAGCTACTGTCCATTAAATAAAACAACATTAATTATTAGAGCCACTGTTATGTGTTAAAAGTATGTAATACAGCCCTATAAGGTAACAGATATTTAGAAATAAGATCACATATTTATGGAATGGGCAGACTAATTGCTATATATTAGTAATTATGATAATTTATATTATGTATGTAAATATATTACCGTATGCGTTAATGGTGACAACGATTTGCACTTTCAGGGTATCCTAAAGGAACAGCATATGGAAATTATTTCACGTGTATGTATTTACAGAAATAAATAAATTTTGCATGGATTACACAGAACTGCAAGCTAGAGTTGTTCTACATTTGATCATCTTTTTAGATCAAACCACCTAGCTACAAATGCGCCAGGAAGATTAACTGCTTTTTGTCTGTGACTGGACTACATAAAATATGAGCATTTCTATCTGGAAATAAAAAAATACAGCACCAACAAGCATAAGGGTATCGGCCAATTCTGTATGTATTATGCATTCAGTATTTACTAGTTTACCTATAGTACTATATATAATAATACATGCGTGAGGAGTTGCTTATGTCGCTTATGAAAATCTGAATCAACATAATATTTGTATTTACTGTACTGAGAATAGAAGGATATAATCATAAGATATCAGAGTCAGTGTGCTCCAATTTCCTAATCTGAGTCTGAGAGTTCACGCAGACATCACATGTATATTAATTATAATTATATCATTATTATGTTAATATATTCACAACAAAAAATGCATATTTAACAGTGGCTCCCTTAGGACTGACGAGGCCCCAGGCAAACATTTGAAAATTCAATATTATTTAATTCGCTGAATATATATGACCTTATGCTTATTGCATCATTTGGTAATTGAATTACAGTTTCATAGGTAGGGAGGTATGATATGACCTTCGCGACAGACATATGGGAGTAGTTTAAGGATGAAATCTCGCGCGAGTAAAGGACAGAGCATATGCATGCGCATAATTCGATCAGTGGCGAAACTACCGTGGCGGCTGCCGA